>VZRX01015887.1:9100-31963 GCA_013398075.1 Notiomystis cincta | reverse complement strand
CTTGGTTGTGCCCCGCAGGGCCGGGCTGCGGCTGCTGCGGCTGCGGCGGCGGCACGGCGGGAGCGGCGCCATGAGGCTGCAGGCGCCGCAGTTCCAGGCGCTCTTCACGCCGGGGCTGCGCAGCGTGGCCGGTGAGTGCGGGCAGGGGAGGCCCGGAGAAGGTCCCTGAGCGCGGCCCCGCGGTGGTTCGGGTGGGGAGGGACCTCAGAACCCACCCAGTGCCACCCTGCCATGGCAGGGACGCCTCCCACTGTCCCTGCGTGCTCCGAGCCCCGTCCAGCCTGGCCTTGGCATGGGGCAGCCGCAGCTCCGCTGGGAATCCCATTCCAGTCCCTCACCACCCTCCCAGGGAAGAAATTATTCCCGATGTTCGCTCCCTCATCTGTTCCCCCTTGTCCTGTCACTCCATGCCCTGGTGAAAAGTCCCTGCCGAGCATTTTCCAGCTCCCGGAGCCTTCTCCAGGCCGAGCACCCGCAGCCTGTCTCCAGGGACATGTCAGAACTTGTTTGCCCCATGATGCTCTGTTGTTCCTGGAGAAATTTGGGTCCATGGCTCACTCTGCCCTGCCATAAATAATCTGATTTTTTTCCCTTGTTAGCCCTTGACTGTTCAAAAGGATCCCCAGCCCAGGGTCCCCAGGACCAATTAGTGACCTGCCAATAGTTGGGTTATCAGAAAAGCTTCAGAAAAATTAATCAGAATGACAGGGAAAATACCTGTGCCGTGAATTAGTACATTTTGCATGAAGCTGTGAGGTATTTGCTGCTCCCTGCATATCTGAGTGTGTATTCCTAATTCTGTGAGAAGGCAGTTTATGGCTGGTTGTGCCATGGCTTTATTGCCCTTTGGTTTTCCTTTCCTTCCCAGAACTGTTTGAGAAGAAGAACTATGAGCTGAGGATAGCAGGAGGGGCTGTGAGGGATTTACTGAGTGGAGTGACACCACAAGACATCGATTTTGCCACCACAGCTACACCAGCAGAGATGAAGGAAATGTTCACAGCAGCTGGGGTTCGTCTGATCAATAACAAAGGAGAGAAACACGGAACCATCACTGCCAGGGTTGGTTTGGGATTTGTTTGGGTCATTTCTACCTGTCTGGGAACGTGCAGTGTGTCCAGTAGAAAATTTGCTCCTTATTTGTTAAAGTGTCACAGCAAGAGTTTCAGTGAGACCCTGCTTTAAAGCATGGAGTGATTTTTTTGATTATTCATTGCAGATTTAATTAATGATCGTATTTTAATGCATGTATCCCATTCATGCTGCTGTGTCATCACCAGGAAAGATAATGCAGACAGCCCACACATGACCCTCATGTTTCCTGCTCCTGGTTTCTTTCCAAGCTCTGTTTCCTCTCCTTTGCTCTCAGCCCATCTGCAGGAAAATTTCTGTGGGCTCTGTAGGAAATAAATCACGCAAAGATGATTTTCAGAAGTTCGTATCCCTGGATTGCCAGCTCTGCATGAACCTGTGTGCACTCACTGTAGACAGGCCCAGGGCTGAAGGGAAGAGCAGCTGCTGCTTTGCATTTCGTGGTTGTGTTGAAGTAACGATGTCTGTGGGATTTGCAGCTCCATGAACAGAATTTTGAAATTACCACTCTCCGAATAGATGTTGTCACCGATGGACGGCACGCTGAGGTGGAGTTCACCACTGACTGGCACAAGGATGCTGAGAGGAGGGACCTGACTGTCAACTCCATGTTTTTAGGTAAATTTGAGGAACTGTTCTGTAGCTGAAACAGTGAAGTTTGAGTTTGGCCAGTGAATTCTCTCTGTGTCAAATACCTGAGTTGATCTGACAGACCGGGTCAAATCTCACAACTTCTCCTCCAGATTTGCACAATAAAGTTTAATTGTGTCAGCCACATTTGGAAATTCATATTCTTCTATTTTTTTCCTGTTTTCTAGGTTTGGATGGGACACTGTATGATTTCTTTAATGGCTATGAAGACTTGAAAAGCAAGAAAATCAGATTTGTGGGGAAGGCAGCTGAGAGAATACAAGAAGATTATTTACGAATCCTGAGATATTTCAGGTAAGAGGTTTTGCCTTTCCTTGATAAATGAACTGTAGAAAGTTTGAAAAACATGCAAAAAGAGACCAGTGATGTAAAAAGAGTTGTAGTTGTCATATTTCTTTGCCACTCTAAATGATTTTATGATTGTAAGTGGAATAGTTGTTCTAATCTAACATCCAGGGGTTTTATTTGGCAGATTTTATGGAAGAATTGCAGAGAAACCTGGAGATCATGAACCTAATACACTGCAAGCAATTAAAGAAAATGCCAAAGGCTTGGCTGGAATATCAGGAGAAAGGATTTGGGTGGAACTGAAAAAAATCCTTCTTGGAAACCACGTCAATCATTTGGTCCAACTTATGTATGAGCTGGATATTGCCCAGTACATAGGTAAAGTGAAGTGAACTTGGATTTCCTGCTCCTGTATCTTACACAGACACAATTTTGTTGCTAATTGAGGTCAGACTTGGGTTTACACAGAAATTAGATTTTTTTTCTTCTGTGTTAACATCCATTTTTCTTATTAACACTTCCTTGCACTTTTTGTGTGTTTTTAGGGCTACCACTTGATGGGAATTTAGAGGAATTTGCCAGAGTCACTAAAAACATCCAAAATCTTTCTCCAAAACCCATGACTGTCCTGACGTCCTTGTTCAAGGGGAAGGATGATGTCACAAACCTGGACCTGAGGCTGAAAATCTCCAAGGAAGAAAAAAACCTGGGCCTTTTCTTGGTGAAGCACAGGCAGGAATTAACCAAAGCCCCGGGGCCAGAACCACTTAGACCATACCAGGACTTCCTGATGGATGTAAGTGTAGTTCAGACTGCTTTATTTGGGGCTCACAGTGAACTGAATTCATTTTTAAGACATTTTTAAAAACCAAACCTACTGTATTTTAGCAGTTCTGAGCACCCTGTGCTCTGTACCAATTTTTGGACTGATTTAAAAGTCAGTCAGGCTGAAAAATGTCACTTTCAGTTTCCTGTGACCTTACCTGGGACTGAGAGTTTGCTGTGCTGTCCTATTGAAATTTGAATCAGGAGGTGTAGAATTTGGCTTTTTAATGTGACTTTCAGCTCTGAATTTTGTATGGAAAATCAGTGCAATTCCTGGTGGTTTTCCCAAGGCCATAGGCAGCCTGGGATGTTCTTCCACAGCAAAGTGAGGTCATTGCCAGGTGAATTCTGCACTTTCAGAGCAGCACCTGAGACTGGGGGCAAGAACCAGTCCCCATGGCCAGGCCTGTGTCCCACAGGAGAGCTGATGGAGAAGGATTACAGCTGTTACCTGGAATTCAGGGAGTCTCCAAGGATGTCCCAGAGCCTCCAAGACTCTGTTTTAAAACCTTGGATCCACAGTCCCAGCTTGTCCAAGATCTTGCCCAATAAGGAATAATGGGAGTAGCACAATGCTGAGCACACCTGGAGCCATTTCTGCTGTTTCATGCTCTTGTTTCCCTTTTTTCCCTAGTCTAGGGAAGCTAACACCAATTCCAAGATCTTTGAGCTGCTGAAGTACCAAGGAGAGGAGCAGCTTTTGAAAGAAATGCAGGAATGGACTGTGCCCTCCTTCCCTGTCAGTGGCCACGATCTCCGCAAGCTGGGGGTGTCCTCTGGGAAGGAGATTGGGACAGCACTGCAGCAGCTGAGGGACGAGTGGAAGAGGAGTGGATACCACATGGATAAAGAGGAACTGCTGAGCTGCCTGAAGAAGCTGTAAACTGAGCAATAATAGAAGAGTTTGTGCCCTGATCCGAGTGGGACTGAGCCTCTCACAGCAAACTGAGCGTTTGTCACATTTCACATTTCCATCGCTGATTTATAACTTGTGCAAGGAGAGGTTGGGTTTTGTAATAATGCAAAACATTGTTTGCCAAATTCCCCTTCTCTACCTCTCTTTGCTCTATTTAGTGAGAAATATTTACTGGTTTATCAGGACTTAGGGCATGAGAGGTGACATCAGGATTTTTCTCCTTCTGACTTTATATCCAAAAAACCCCACCAAAATGCCCCCTTTGGTTGTTTGCATCCTCTAAATAAAATCATGGAGGGTTTTTTTTGTGCCCAGGAGACTGTCTGGAAATAATGGGATCTACCTTAACTCTTTTTGTACTTAAGGCTGGATGGAAATACTCCAGCAGTTCCCAACCATGGAAAACCAGGTTGTTTTCTAGGACTATTTTTATTTTCCAGGATCAGTTTTAGGTTAAAAGGATGGCTTGGCTGATTGAGTATCATGAATTTTCAGTAGTTTTTCAGTAATTTATCATAGAGTCAATCCATAGCAGGTTGGTGAAGGTTCTACAGTGTATTTTCAATTTCAGATGAGACAAATTATTAATGTTAATTAATATTAACAAGGGGAAATCCAGCTCCTTGTCTTGGGAGGTTGGAGCAGTGCTATTTCTGGTCTTCATGGATACATTTTCCTATTCCTGGGGGTTTTGGTGTGCTGTTAAAAAATCTGTGAGAGCAGCTCTTGTGTGTATAAATCTTCTTGCAGGTTGAGGTTTTCCTACAGAACCATGGCAACAAATAAACTCCTTTGGATTTCATTTTCCTTGGATATCATTTTGCAACACTAGATGGCAACACTGGAGCAATGCTGGAAAAAAATCAGCATTTTGGGCTTTCACACAACTTCCCAGCTGCCTTTGATTTTCCTGGGATGTCAGGTCCCTTAAATAAATTATCCTGAAGGTACTTGGGAATGTGTGGGGACAGCAAGGGGAGAGGGAAAGTGCTGTTTGTTAGTAAGGCAAATCTCACAAGAACAGGACAGTGCTTAATTTAATGAGGTAATTAAATGGAAGCCTCATTTGTGCAATTTATGGAACTACTGCAATCCTGGGAGAGTGACAAAATTCAGGGCTTTGGAGAGTCCTTTAAATAACATTTCACCAAACTGCAGCTTTAGGGTAATGGCTGTGGAGAAGGTAAAATATTAACACTTAACCTCAATTCCTGTCAGGGTCAGACTCCCCTTGGAGAGAGGATTTTTAAGGACAAAAGTTTGAAATTTAAACTCATGGCATGGACCTGATGGATACTTTGGACAAAGTTTAGATCCTCCCAGGAGTCAGATGGTTCAATTTCCAGCTGTTTCCCAGCCCTCAGAGGGGCTGGGTGTGCCTGGATCCAATCCTGGTCCCAGGTTTAATCCCTGGGTTTTGTCCAAAGGTTTGCTCAGGTGTCAGGGAGCCTTTGCACAAGGATGAAGGATGACAGCCCAAATCCTGCACGTGAACAGCAAGGAATGAGTTATTTAAATTGATGCTGGTAATGATTAGACTGAAAAGACTTTAATCAGAATTATTTACTACACAGTATAGAGAGTTACAGCTGCTGTAGAGTGCACTGTGGAATCAATCATTTCAAATAGAAATTGATGGGTTTAATTGGAGATTATGTGGCCAAGCTGGTCACTAAAAGCAGGGGCACCCCCTGTTTCCTCCATCCCTCACTGATAACACAGTGCTACACTGATACCAGTGCTACACCTCTCCAGGGCTCAAGAAAAAGCAAAACCAGATTATTCCACAAGCACCTTCTTGAACATTCCTGGAATGCAGTGGAGGGAGCACCTGTGCTCCAACAGCTACTTGGAGTTTCCCATTGGTCTGTTGAGCATCTCTTTATCTTCCAGTGAAATTAATCCCTAGGAAAATCCCTAGGAAAATGAAAGGCATGAAATAAAAAATCTTCACGTATTTTAAGCAAGTGGTGTCAGTTTGAGACCTGGAAAAATGAGTGCTCCTCCTCTTTATGAGGAACTTCCACTGTCAGATTTATCCTTCTGGGAGAAGTGGAGGTGACACCGAGGTCAGAGATCCTGTTCCTGCTGTCCTAAGAGGAGAGGGGCAGCCAGGTTGTGTGGAAATGAAGGGTTTGAGTCACAAGCAGGGACAGTACCAGGGACAGAGCGGTGTCACTCCCCTCTCACCCCTCTAGCACGTTCCCCGAGGTCATCCAGCCTCTGGGAATCCCTTCTCCATATATCCCATGGCATTTCTCCTGGCAATCAGCACCTACCTACATCAGGGCTGGAGGCCTCATTCCCAATGCCCATCATTAACTCTGCTGTTGTCACAAAGGCCCCCTGGTTTTGCAGAGCTCTGAAAAAGCTGCAGGACTTTGCCACTCCACTGGAGATCACCCTCGATTCCTGCTTTCCAAATATTTGCAAGGAAGGAAAAACATCAGTCAGCCAAGCTCCTGAAGGAAACAAAGATCTTAAAATCCTGGGAAAGCTCATGGTGCACTGCAGAGCTTCGGCAAGAGCAAGAAAGGCTGCAGGAGGAAAACATCCTGCATCAGCAGCACAGTGTGTGTGGAAAAGAAGTCCCTGGGAATTCCCATGAGGATTCTGCAGGGGCTTGAGGGAAGCCTGGAATTCTGCAGATGTTCAGGAGCTTAAAATTCTTCCCTCTTGACAACCTCCCCTCTCTCCCATGTTATTCCTCACCTTCTCTATCCTGAGCCAGCACAGACTTGGAAGCGAAACTCTTCTACTTTTTTGCAGCCAACCTGTTTAAAACATCATAAAGCCAAGTGTTTCCCTTTTCCCACCCCAACAATCAGCAAAACCAGGTGGGTTTTGAAACAAATTGAATTTTATTCTTTGCAAATGTTTGCAAGCCACAAGATTTGTCAGAAAAATAGTCCCAAAAGGCAGAGAGAGGAAGAGTTAAAGCAGAGACTGGGCTACCCCTGGAGCAGTTTACAGAGCAATTAAAGGTGACAAAGAGAGGAACAAATGAACTGCAGCACATCCAAAAGAGCATTAATAAAGAACAAATGAGTATCTGAAATGTTTCAGAGCCAGCAAGAGGCTTGTGTGGTTCTACCTATTAGTCAAAACAAAACTAAAATTAATAAAAACTCGCAGTGTTACAGGCTCTGCCTGGGGGCCTTGGTGGTGCTGCAATGACAGCTTGGAAAGGAGGAGTCTGTGCCACAAATCCTGTGACCCCTCAGTCCTGCCCCTGGTTGCCCCTCAGCCTCCCAGCCCAGCCCCATTCCCACACCTCAGGACAGGGATGGTGGTGGGAGAGAGGAGAAAAGTGATCCTGGGGCAGCAGCCAGCAAGTCCATTGGATTAATTAATTCCTGCATGAAGCTACTCAGCCAATCAATGGGGTAAATGTAGTAAATATTCATAAAATCTGATTTCCTTTGATTAGCTCTCATAAGCAGTTGCTGTCCATATTTTTCCACACTGCTGTTCCAAATTTTCCATAATTCCCACCAAGAGTTTTCTCTTCAAAACAGAGAAAAGCAAGGAAAATATAACCCAATGTATGGAACCATCCCCAGCTCCACACTCACCCTGCAGTGCTGGACACAGATCTCTCCCTGGGAGACCTGTAAGGACTGGATTCACCACCACAGGATTCAACCTGGGAAGTGTCATGGACATGGCAAACACTACACAGGTTAAGCACATGGAACAGCATTATCCACAAGAAAATTTAATTGGTGTTAATTTACTCCTGACTTACCTCGATTATATTAGTTTATATCTGACTATATACACAAAACACCAAATATATGCCTGTTTTGGATTCAAACATTGCCATTTTTAGTTGGGAATTCAGAAGACTCAGCCAAAAGCCCCAAGAACTGAACCTTCAGAAGTTCAGTGACAGCTGAGAAAATCCTTTTGAGATTCCCCTTCCCCTGCCCCAGTGAATTCTCACACCAAGGCAGCAGAAGGTGCTGGGAGCACCTTCCAACTTCTGAACCACCACCAAGCCCCACTGAGGGTCACAGGGTCAACAGATAAGAGGGATTTGGAGGGGAAAAGTGACAAAATAACCCAAAAGTGCAGCCCAGATGTGTTGTGTGTGCAGGGCTGAGGGAAAGCCAGGCCTGGTTCCGGGGGATTCCCAAACACAGGGAATCAGAGTCTCCCTCTACACCAGGGCCTGGCTTTCCAAGCTTACAACGAATCCTCATCAACACCCAGGATGTTTTTGGAAAGCAAATGAGCCATCACTCACCCTGTTTGCTCAGAGCCATATCCCAAGGATTGCTTTTCTGGGCACTGCACGTGGAACTGAGCACGGAATTCAAGGTGTCCAAGGGGAACAGAAGCAGCACAGAGGTAGAAAGCTTCAAGGAACTAAACCTGAGTTACACAATCATTAATCTCTACATACCTGGCATGACAAACACCCTGCAGCATCCTGCAGCAAGTCCATGCTTTGGGGTGCTTTTCCAGCTGCAGGCACCACACAACCATGGGAATCAGCTCCTGCTGTGCCAGGCTTGGCTTGGCCCTCAGCTGAAGTGATCCGTCCTTGCTACACTGCCTGCAGCCTGACAGAGAACAAGCAACCAGTGGCTCACGTGTTAAACTTAACTACTTTTACATCACTGTGAAGAAACAAAGAGTGAATGATAAAAGCTTCACAAGAAAAACAAGTGTTCATGTGCACAAACACTGAAAAGATCTCCATTTCCATCACCAAAGTGCATTCGGAGAGGAAAAAACCCAATAAATCAGTGGCAAAAGCTGCCCCAGTTTGGTGTCTGATTTGTGGACCAAATCAAAAATCTACCAAGAAACCTCCCCACAAAAAAGCACTGCCTTTATTTGTTTTATTTAGAAATTTTTGCTCTTTGTAAGGTGATAATGTGAAATTTTACTTTATGATCTGAAAGGTAAACCAAAAAATAATTATAGAGATTTTTTTCTTCCCCTTGTCACAACAATGTGAGGTGTTTCAGAGTCCTTCCCAAACCCCTGGACACCTACCCTGGTAAATTAACCAGGACTAATTTGGGGAGGTAACTGAAGCACACTGAAGAGAACATGACAATGCTGTTTACCCTCTGGGACTGACCTGTGCATTCTTATCAACAGCTGAAAATTTAAGACTTCTAAAGTCAAATGGACTAAACAGATGAGACAACTTGTAAGGAACAGATGCTTCCCATGGGTTCCATCCTGGGAGGCAGCAGCAATTCCACCTTTTGCTCATTTCAGCACTGCCTCCAGCACTCAGAAACTCTCAGGCTGCTTCTCTCTTCTATGATTATTCAGCAAAGAGCTGAGAAGCAGCACAAGCAGCAAACCTGAAGGACTTCACAGAGTTAGAAACAGGGATTCTCAGCAAACCACTTGTAAGTGTATTATGGCAACCACTCCACAGCAGGTAACTGCTATCTACCATCCTGGGAATATTGCATAAATCAGACTCTGCTTATTGTGATTTTAGTCGGATTTTAGTTTCCATCCCCCTTCCTTCACTGCAAGTGGGAATTACACAAGGGTGGAGAAAGTCCAGTCTCAAGTGCATCCACGTGAATCAGAGATTTCCCGGTGTCCCACGTGGACCTCCGTTCCTGGCGTCTCCTGGCACCCCCTCCAGGAACGGCCCGGAGCTCCCGAGGGAACAGCCCAGGGCTGCACAGCACTCCCAGCCGGGGGAGCCTGGCGCTGCCCGGGGACGGGAGCGCGCCTGGGGCTCCCGGGCGGAGGAAGCAGCAGCGGCGGCAGCGGTGAGCAGGGCACGGCGGCGCCTCACAGGCACAGCAGCGGCGAGCGGCCGCGCTTCTTGTCCTCCTCCCCGTCCCCGTCCCCCTCGGGAATGCGCGGCAGCAGCGCCGAGCGCGTCAGCCCCCAGAACTTGGGCGGGGACAGCTCCTTCCTGGTGGCCGTGAACTTCCAGCCCATGTGGCTGCCGCAGATCCTGCACTGCGCTATGGTCCAGGCGTACCTGCCGAGGGCACAGCAAAGCCTTGGTCACAACGGGAAGGAAAAGGGCTGGGAACAGCAGGTCTGGGAAATGCTTCGGCAGGGAACAATGCCCGGCTGGGCTTGGGTGACGGTGACAATCCCAAAGCAGGTTTGGTACAATCCCGAAGTGGGTTTGGGTTTGGGTGACAATCCAAAACTGAATTTGGGTGACAATCCTAAACTGGACTTGGTTACAATCCCCAGCTGGGTTTGGGTAACAATCCCAAACTGAATCTGGGTGACAATCCTAAACTGGACTTGGTTACAACCCCCAGATGGGTTTGGGTAACAATCCCAAAATGAGTTTAGGTGACAATCCCAAACTGGATTCTTTGAGCAAAGAGTCCTCAGGAACCCAGTGCCCAGCTCCCACCTAAAACCCTGCAGAGCTTAAAAATAATAAAGAAAAACCCCACAAACATCCCACCGCCAAAGGCCTTTCTTCCCTCTTCAAAGAGAGGAAGCAACCAGAATTTTTTATTGCCCCAGCAGTGAGAAACGCTGAGAGCCCTAAAGAAGGGTAAGAAACTTCTCAGAGTGACTTAAAGGGAATAAAAGTGATTTTTGCCCTGCTCCTCAAAGAACAGGGAGTGCTGCAGAGCTTTCCTCTGAACAGTTTTACCAGGTAGAACATGAATATTTCAAAGCCCTCATAAAAGAGCTGAGAAAACACAAAAGGATGAGCAATATTAACTCCAGATATTAAAAGTCCCAAATTTTCTTCAGGGAATGTTAAAATATGTGACAGAAATGCCACACATCCTCCAAGTCACTGCTCACTTCTATGTGATACTCCAGGAAAAAAGTCCTGTTATTATTAGGCAAACTTATACATATTAACACTTAATTCTGTTACTGTCTCAGAGAGGCAGACTCATTATTAATTATTACTAAAATAAACTCAAGGATAATCAGATCAATACAAATGTCAGTAATTTTTAATTTATTTATTCAGGTTTTAGATATAAAAATGTATTTCAGGAGATGAAATACATTCTAGCTTTCATTTGCACTAAAGCTATGTGAAAACAATTATTTCAGCTGTACCTTAAAACCACACACAAAGAAACTCCCAGAATACTTTGTTTAAACAGTTTAGATTCTAGACTATGTCTTAAAATCTGAATATTTCAAAAATCTTAAACTCTGTAATAACATTAAAGATAAACTCTGCATTATTTTATGTGATTTTTCAATTTTATTCTGTGTTTTCAAGAAGTCTAAATTTCCTTATTTTTCACCTGAGCAAAATGATGACACGTGCCTAAAAAATTCAATATTTACTATTCCACCCTCTCAGAAATAGCCATTTTGGGTAATTTTCTAATAAAATGTTGCTGTTCTTACCCAGGGAACCAGCTGTGCTCTGTTGAGGGCCGTCCACTGAGGCTCAGGTTGCAGGCTTTATACACAGTGAGGGTTTCATGGATGTATCCATGGGGATTCACATAGGCTGCCATGGGCCCACACAAGGATAAGCTGCAACACACAAGGAATTTTATCCCAAAAACTGGAAAACAGAGGAAAAACTGCCAGCTAAGCTTAAAATATTCCTCCAGAGCAAAAAAACCCCACACTTTTTGTAGGGGGGGGAAAAGTTCCTTGAATTATATAATGAAAAATTGAAAGAAAACATATGCTAATTTAAAATATCATTGCTCAAATATTCTTAGAATTCCAAGAAAGCACATGACAGACTCAGCCTGTGTATTATTTGAAACAGCAACCTCCAAGGAAAGCGAGGAAAATGTAACTTTAAAAGGAAGCAAAAAATGTTCATTTATTGCATCAACTTCTCAGCACCTTCTGTTAAAAGTTCATCATATTGACACAGCAAGAATTGTGGTGTCTGCAATCCATTATTTGATTTGAAGATAAGAAATGGCTTTTAATTACCCCATCAGCTCCTTATCAACTGATAAAGAAAAACTGCAGGGAGTCTTTGTTAACCCAAACCATCTTTTAACCTTCCCATTATCAGAGGGGCTGGGCTGATAGGAGTTAGTCGAGATTAAAAACTGTGACAAGGCTGACAGAAGCAGCAATTATTTGGGAAATGTAATCGTTGTTAAACATGGGAGATTTTGTATAGGGCAAACAGAGAATGGGGCCAGTTATCAGGAATAATCTTAAATTCTTCAAAGAAAAAAGGGATCCCAATATTTAATGACATAAATAGGAAGCTTCCCCCCATGCCAACATCCTGGGAGCCTGTTTATAGCCCCTAATTAGTGTGTTTTAATTTGCTGTTGAGGCCTGTTGGCACATAAATGAAGTGCTGAGAAATAAAAATTGGGATATCACAGACTTTACTGAGAAATACCAGAATGAAAGAGTCTTTATGTGGCACATTCATATTTCAAATTGTTCCGTGCGAGGTGCTGGGGGTGTGGCACATCACCAATTCCTGTTCCAATAAACCTGGAAATGCTGAGATTTCCTAACATTTTTATTAAAAAAGCTGAGATATAAACTCCCTATCAATATTTCCTTAAATACAATTGGAGCTGTGGCAAACACAGCAGTTTTAAGACATAACCCAGCTTAATCTGCTTTGTTGTGCCCGTGTTTCTGACCAAGGAGCTGCCCAAGGTGAAGAGTAATAAACTCACCTGAATATTTCATTCTTGGTAGTTATTTCTGTGTCTTGGCATTGCTTACAACAGAGAGATGTACACTGGGAAAGACAAACAAAGAGGATTAATTTCATTAATTTCCAGATGCTTGTCAGCAGTGGGAAATTTTCCCTCTGAACAGACTTTGAACCAATTGTTTCTTTTATCTGAGCAGCAGCCACTGATGTGGGATATTTTTTCTATGCATCTTACTTATTTAAGCATTAATTATTATCTAAAAGACATAAGAATTTTCCCATCCTACCCTCCCAGAAAGATACACACACAGAGAATTGGACTTGACTCCACAAAGATAATAAATGAGCCAACCTTTTAAGGTCTCTAAAGGCTAATTTAGAAAAAACAACCTTTGCTCTTCTGCAATACAGCACAGAAAAGGCAGATGAGACAAATGCAATCATTAAGTCTTTCTTAAATTTGAGGGTACTGTAGATCAATGGGTTTAATTTCCTCACAAAAATAGGTAAAACACATTGATCTCTCTCCTGGAGATTATAACAGATTAATCCATCTTCTACAATTTCTACAAAGTAGAACTGAATAATTCATCACTGACACTGCCCAGAAAAGAAGCATTTAAATCAGCTCAGCAGAACACTCCCATTAATTTTCAGGACATTACTTGTACTTCTTTTTAAGGTAATGCCTGTGAAATTCCCCCCAAAATGATCCACAGGATTTTGGACTAAAATGCTGCACCCAGGGACAGGATCTTCACCTGTGCTCTTAACACCTGGATTTGTGATTCTGAGCCCCCCTGAACTGTGACACCACACACTCAAATCCCTCTCTCCTCTGCTCCCTTCAGAGCTTCTCCTTGGATTTCAGCTCCTCCAGCTGCTTCCCTGGAGCTGCCACTGGTCCTGCCTCACTCTGCTCACTGGAGATGAGGAAGGACAAGAGTTCAACTGCACACATCTTCCTTATCCCCTCCTGAAGCTCCCCTGGGCTCTCTCTTCTGCCTGGGACATCTCTTTTCCCACCTCTTTTAAACCACCCTCACTCCCAGAGTGCAATCTGGTGCTCACACAGCACTCCCAGAGTCCAGCTCAGCCACTGAATTCCACGGTTCCACTTCCAAACCCATCTAAAGCCTGCAATTAGCACTCCCAGGTGGAATTCACAGTGTCACACCTGGCGTCAGGCACATTCCTTAAAACAAGCACAAATAACTGGGGTAACAACAGGAAAAGCTGTTAAAAGTACAATATAATTCACTGGTATCAGAGACAAGGGAAATTGGATCAGCTCTCAGGATCACTTTTATTACTGGAAATTACATTCTGAACAAGCCAGGGCACCCTGAAGAACTCTGGCTAAAAAAGAGTGGATTGGATTAAAATGCTGCTAAATAAACTGTAAAAAGCCACAATGCACTCACCATTCCCACACTACTGCAGACCAGGTAAAACACTGACAGACTAAAATGTCACATCAAGAAGAAAACCTTGTGGGTATAACCTAAAAAGCAACTTTAACTTGAATTTATGAGGGTAATTTAAGTTTTCCTATCTCTTTGGACTTTATAGAAAATATATAATTACTGAACATGAACAGTTCTCAGTAGCACTTGAGTATCAGGCTACTTTCAGAGTTTCAACTCAGGAAAGACAAGTGAAGTTTAGTCTGAGTACAGCCTCAGGCAAAAACCTGCCCATTTCTGTCTCAGAATTTGGAAGAGATGTTTTCTGTGTCCTTATTTTAATTTCTGGTGCATGAGCTGTGGGAAGAGGATCACTATTAGAATGACCCCCTGGTTCTCTCTTCCCCAGAAACAAGCAAGAATTGAATGGCAGTACTTTTTAGGCAAACAGGCAAAATTCCCTCTGCTCTGTATCCATTGGACAAACACAGTATTGTTATTCAGAAAACATAAATTATTGTAAACAACTGTACTACCCAAAATTAGAACATTCAGAGCATTACAAGCCCATGGCAGTGGAAAGAAGGGAAGGGAAACAAGTTTTTGAACACCTTGACAATGAATTGCCTAACAAGTCTTATAAAAAAACCCTTTAGATTTATGCTCAATACTACAAAGATTTTTCTATAAAACACACAAGTTTCCATGGCAAAATGATATTTGATTGTGGTGTCAGTATGGGGCTGTGATAGCTGTTGGCAATATTGGACTTGTAGCACCATCTCTTGGCTAAAAAGGTGCTGTGCCACACTGAAGTATTTCTAACAAAAGCAAATATTATCATATATTTTATATGTTTCTTGCTTGCTGCCAAACATAATCCAGCACTGAGACACCATTTTCCTTTTGAGCAAACTTTTGCAGAAATAACAGAACACCCAAATTCACCCTCTAGGAGGATTAGCTGGAAATTCCATCTTTTTCTGGAAGAGACTGTAACAGTCACTCCTGGTTTTTGGGTTTTTTTTTGGCAATTTGATGGCAAAAGAAGAAGAACTACTCACTTTGTTCATGATATCTAACTCACAGCGGAGCCTCTGCACAGCACTGCCTATTTTGAGCAACTGGATACGTAAAGCATCATCAATGGGCAGGCAGGCAGCAACTCTGTAAGAAAAATCTAGAAATGAGAAAGCAGCAGGTCTGTTAGAATTAACAGAGAAGTAGAACAACTGCTTCTACTTACTGTACAACAGGGAATTATCTACAGGGTTCACTTAAGAAATTTTAAAAAAAGATTTAAAATGTGAGTTCATAAAACATCCTACCTATTGGGTTTGAGGGAAGAGATTCATCTTTAAGGTTTTCATCCCACTCATGGAGCTGCCTCTTGACTCTTTCCATCAAGGTTTCCTTTTGTTAGAAGAAAAGCCTAATTTAAATACATAGGTATTGCTGTTTTCTTAGGAAAAAAACAAAAGGGAAGCAAAATGTAGAGTAAGCTCTTTTCCCTAGGTGGACAGTAGCTTTTAATTAAAGAATAATTAAAGAATCACTTTGTCTCTACGTGTTTTAACTGGTTTTGCTCTGAGACAACACAGAAGGAACCAGAATCTCTGCCATCTCCCCCAGACATTTGTTCCAGCACCAGGGAACATCCACACAGAGGGGGAAGCCCTTCCTGATCTTTTCAGGACTACACTGAATATAAACTGCTTTAAAATGGAAATGATAAGCCAACAAAATCAAAGCTTTTATATCATCCCATACTTAGATATTACAGCAATAAAACTCACTGCAGGTTATTTGATTTTTAAGGGTGAACTTACAGCATCATAGAGAGAGTAGAGCCAGGGGGGCCAGGATGTCAAACTCGCACAGTGGAACTTCCTCTGGAACCAAACCCACAAACATTTATTCTTTAACATTAGCAGATTTTAGGGACAGAGAAGATAGACCTCACTATTTAGAGATACAAGAAATTACCCCCATCAGGACCAGCACTTCAGTGTGAAGCTTCCAAACCCATTTTCATTTGCACTGAGGGCTAACCCTTCTGAAGAGGACAATACATGGATTTTGTCACAAAACCTGTCTCTGCATATGAGGTATTTCTGATGTTCAGTAATAAAAATTTATGTCTTTCAAAAGGGTACCTATCTGAAATGCAGACAGTTCAAAATTTAAGTGCTATTAACAGTGCATCTGTTCCTAAGTCTCCGCCAGCTGTCCCTGGAACCACCAAATTTCCACCAGTGTAATGTCATTTGCTTAATTAACCAATTTTCTCCAGTGATTTCTGAACACAGACATTTAGAACTTTAATTAATAAAAGTCTAAAAAGCAGCACAAAACGTAACTACATCGCTTTTCAAAAGAGGATCTCATATTGCACTGCAAATATGTACAAATTCAATTTTCATCTCCCCCTTGAGGGCAACTCTCCTCATTTCCAAATTCCACCAATATAGGGATGGAGGTCAACAGGAGAATTACCCTGCTCTGGATCTGCATCCCATGTTCTTCCTGCAGTGGGTTCATTTCAGCTTCACCTGACAGAAGCAGCCTTGGAAAGTGATTCCCACCCCATAGCCCAGTGTTGCTGGGCTCATTAACTCACACAAACCTGGTCAAGAGCTCTGAGAATCAGGAGCTCTTAGCAACAGATTTTGATTTTGTTTTTTTCCGTTGAATCCAAACATGAGGAGAGTTACCAGAAATCTGTATTAATTTCTGGAGGTAGTTCCAAAGATCTGTATAGACACAGATTTCAAGGGATCTTCTCTGTGTCAATGGCCAAAACAGTGGAATAAATAATAAATACAGATATAAACTGGCACGGGTTTCCCAGAGGGGCTGTGGATTCCTCATCTCTGGAAGTGCCCAAGGCCAGGCTGGACAAGGCTTGGGGCAAGCTGGGATGCTGGGAAGTGTCCCTGCCCACGGGATGGATGGGCTTCAAGGACTTTCCCAACCCAAACCATTGTGTGATTCCAGGAAAAGCAGGAGGTTGGAATCTGCCTTCCCTGTTGTGCCTCCTCCTCTACAGATGGAATTTGATACTGATTCTCAAGATGCCATCAGAAATTCAAACAAACAAAAAACCAAAACCAAAGTCACCAAAGCCACAGAGCAACTTGTCACCTTTTGGTACTTCTGCCACCACTGCCGGATGGCTCTGTCCTGCCAGGACGTGGGCTTGGAGGAGGGAAGCACATGGCACCTGCTGAGAGACTGCAGCTGCACTGCTGCCATGGTGGGAGGCAGCACTCGCTCCGGGAGGATCTGTACTTTAGCCTGCTGGATTCTGAGAAAGGAAACAAAAAGATGAAGTGCACACATGTTTTTTAATTTATTTTTTTTTAAATAGGTGCATTTAAATAAATGGATTTTACTGCTTATGGGAACACAGGCTGGTGCAATGGATTAATCACTCCACAGAACTGGAGAATTTAAACAACAACCCATTCCATCAGAACTTCTTTTTATTTCAGAGCACTGCACATCTGTTGGGATTGTGGTGGACAGAAATACAGACAGATTGGCAGTGGCAACACAGCAGAATGTTCCACAATCTCAGCACTATAAATTTAGATTTTTGTCTCCTCAAGTTACTTTTGGTATAAATAATCATCTCTTCCATCTCAATGCCTCAAGTTTAGCTGAAATGCAGTTTGCTATCTTCAAACCACAAGAGCTTCTGTGCCCAGCTAGAGGTCAGAATCAGCAGAAATAGGATACAGACTCTGATCAGATTTTAATATCCCAGCATCAAAGGTCACCTCTTGCACAAAGACCTCAGCATATGCTATGTGCCTTCTAAGAATGCTGTCCAGCAGGAAAGACTTCATGTTTTATCAGGATCATGCAGCAGAAATCACGAAATACTGAGAGATGTGTCATTACAAATTTCTAATTTTCTCACAGGGACATCACTGAACTGGTAATTTACAATAAATTCTAAGTGTTGTGCCACAAGCACTTAGGAATCAGAAACACCAAGAGTTATGGAAATGTTCTTCTTGCTAAGGAGCTCTGGAGAGTGAATTCTCAGTGACAAAGCTGCTGTGATGCAGCTGTCCAAGCACTGCCACCCTGTGTCCAAGCAGGGCTTTTCCCAAGCTGTTATTTGGAGTCTGTTACTTGTAACCAGATGTTAGAGAGCAAACAGCACAGGTATTCTTCATTTCTTCAGCTGCAGGGCATAAAACCACAGAAATGTTGCTCCCAGGCCTCTTTCTAAAGCAATGCCACTATGCAGAACTGCAGAATAGAGGGGAGTAGCTCTAAATTTACAGAATTGGAGAGATACTTCACAAACCTTGCAAAAAAGATTACAGAACCTCTAGCAATTGTCACACTCTCCCAGATCAATGCTGGAGCCTGGAACTCTGGCCAGTGACACTGCCATGGTGCAGGGCACGATGCCAACAACTTGATAATGAGGGAAGACTCAGCATATTCTCACTGGATGTTCAGGATCTTAATCACTTTTAGAAATGGCAAAAGGCATTAATTACACAATTGTTAAACTAGTCAGAAGGGACTCTAAATATCACAGCTATTACACTGGAGTATGGAAAAATCTAGCAAATAAGAGAATACTCCTATCAAAGCTGACTTGAGTATAGAATTAACTGCATCATTTCCTTACCCATCTGACTGTGTTCGTATTTCAAGCACCTTGAACCTCTGTCTTCCTATTGCTTTCACCTTGACTGTTTCAACTCCATATTCCTGCTCTTCTCTGTAGGCATAGATTTCTGCTGTCGTTCCAAACTGTGCTTCCCTCTCATGTGCATTACTAAAAGTAATAGAATTAAAGATTAATTAAATTAATTACCCCCCTCCAAACAGCACTGCTCATTCAGACTCCAGTCTGCCTGCATTGACTGTACATGGCTGGTCTGATCAAAAAAGCAGTTTTCGGTAAAATACCTTCGACTAATCACAGGAATAATTTTTATACAAAGTAACTTCTATTGTTTTGGTTGGTTGGGTTTTTTTGCCAGTTGACTGTTTCATTTTCAAGTCTAGAGGGGACATTCTGGGAGCACAGAGATACATTTCAAATGCAGACACTGAAAGTACCAACATTCTTTAGATTGACTTTGTAACAAGAACTGTTCCCACCTCCCACACAATTAATCCATAGTAAATTGTGGGGGGGAGGAGGGAGGAACATTCCCAGCTTCTTCTGGCACTGATCAGCCTTTCTCTTTTCCACTTTTCTATCACCTCCTCAGAGTCTCCCAACTCTACTGTGCAACATTTGCCAGTGCTTGTTAATTCACACACAAAACAAGCAACAATACAGTTCTCATAACAAGAATGTGAATTTTACATTTCAGGTCAAGGCTTATCCTGTAAGCAAGATGGAACAAACAGTTACTGCAACCGAGAGGATGCTCAAACAAGGAAGCAGATCAGCACTTGCTGTTTCTCCACACAAACACGTGATGCTCTCAAGCACCTCCACTGCCATCACACATGGGAAGACAACTTTTGTTAAACAATTCCGACGCGTTACGGAGCACAGAACTGATGCCACCACCTGCTTTTGCTGTAGCACCCCCAGAAACCGAGCTAAAAGCAAGCTGCACACACAGCGCCCCGCCCGTGGATTTTACCTGTATGCAAGGACAGCAAAGGTTCTGTCTTTCTGAATTAAATTCCGCACCATGCTAACCTCTTGGGGGCGGAAGAGCTGCAGCGGCAGCGTCTGCCCGGGGATCAGCATCACCATCACCCGCGGCAGCACGGGGATCACCTGGCAGCTGTCGTCATCGTGCACGGTCCTCCCGTGGAACTCCTCCATGTCCGAGCCCAGGTACTGCCAACGGCAAGGAGGGGACACTCAGGAGGGAATGGACACCACGGAGAACACAGGGATGGAGCTGCTCTGCTGGGAGAGCTGGGATTGTCCAGCCTGGAGAGAGAAGGCTCCAGGCTGGTCTAACTGCGGCCTTCCAGGACCTGAAGGAGCTACAGGAAAGATGGACAGAGAGTGTTTCCAAGGGATGGAGCGCCAGGACACAGGGAATGGCTTCCCACTGCCAGAGGACAGGGTTAGATGGGATATTGGGAAGGAATCCTTCCCTGTGAGGGTGGGAGGCCCTGGCACAGGGTGCCCAGAGAAGCTGTGGCTGTCCCTGGATCCCTGGAAGTGTCCAAAGTGAGGCTGGAACACCCTGGGATAGTGGAAGGTTTCCCTGGATACCCTTTAAAGTTTCTCCAATCCAAACCGTTCCATAATCTTATGATTCTATGAGAATAAAATTAAGTTTGTGACTTTAGAATATTACAGTAAAACTATACAAAACCCATTCAAATCCCTTCAAGGTATATTTAATGGACAATATATTAAAAACATACCATGTGTGATGTGGGCAAACTGGTATCAAAATTAATGATGTTTGGCTTCTCAGCTTCTTTACTATCTTGGTCTTCCACTTCCATTTCATTGTCATCCTCTTCCTCGCTCTCTACTGTCAAGCACATACAGAATATTGTGTAGAAATCAATCAGCCAAGTCTCAGAATGAGGGAAATACATTCAATATTCCCAGGCTACAGCCTTGCAAAGGGAAATAAACCTGAGGAGAAGAATCCTCTTGCTCTTACAGCAAAATCATCCTTCTGCAGAAAGGGTCAAAAGCTGGTGATTTATTTCTGAAAGGGTAAAGAACAACTTTCCTTGGAAGAAAATAATAAACAAAGGCTGTCAGTTCGGGTTTTCACTACAGTGGTACTTCCTTATCTCAGCTCTAAAGGTTTTCTGTCAGCACACCAGGATGCCAGATAACTTCATTCCTTGCAGGATGCTGAGCAAAGTGTCTGAGCAGCACAAAGCTGAACAATCAAACTGCGAGGAAGCAGCAATGGGAAGCTCTGTTTTCATGCAGAGACTCTTGCTGGTATTTTGGACAATTTAATTGATGTCAGCCTCTGCTGTGTGTACACCAAACACAAACCCAGCAAAGGCAACTCCTAAGGAAGCAAATCACAAGGTTCCAAGGGACTTCAGATATGAAACAGCATTTAAAAACTACTACTTCCTTCCCATTTCTCAGCCAATCCTAAAGCAATTTTCAGGCAAGAGGGCAATTAAATTATCAGTCACTGCATTACTCCACCCTCTTTCTTTGAACAGAAACACTCTTTATGCTCCATGTTATGTCTACACTGGGTGTTAGCATAAACCAATCTGCAGGATTCTTACACCAAGAGCTGCTGGGTAATGGATAATCCCAGTGGTGCCAAAAAACATCATTTAGACCTTGAGAGCTATTACAAGATGGGAAAAATGGTTTTGCAATACTCTGTTTAGTTGCTTGCCTTTGCAATTAGTATTTCCTTAAAAAATAAACCAGAGCCGAAAATGTAAAAGGTGAAGAGATTCTCTCATCCTGAAGGGTTCTGTAGGGAAATCTCAAAAAAGAAAGATGCTGCAGAAGCAAAGCATTTTCCTTCAGAAACAGGGGCACCACTAATTTTACTGATTCTGAGAGTGGGAGGACTGTGAAGAAGACACTACAAGCTGATTTTGGAGAACCTTTTTTTCCCTCTTTGGCCTCCAGACACATTTGTTAAATGCTCTCACAAAATGTTTAGTCACTGCTCTTATTTCTGCTTCACCTCACTTATGTTTTTTTAAATAGTTCATAGTTTACAGAACCTGCTCTTCCAGAGCCATCCTATATTGTATTTTTCTCAGCAAGAAATGATCCAGCATGACAGGAAAGGAGGTTACAGACTCTCTTTGGTATTGTACCTAATTACAGTCTTTCTAGCAATGAGACACCATCTGCCTAATGACTGTTAAAAATACTCCACATCTATATGAAAGTTCTCCTATTCAATTAGCAACACTAACCATGAACGATTACAAAACGTTTCAGGTGTCCAAAACAGCCATGACTTTGATGGAGGGGAAGAGCACGAAGTTTTTGTTTGGTTCTGGGGCATCACTGCAGGATGGGGGAGGGAATAAAAAAAAAAATCTGATTTTTCCATGTGCTCCCATCCGTCTGCACCCATCATTAGCACTTTTAACGGGGAGAGGCCGTCCCACTTGTTTTTCTGAGCGCAGAAGGAATTAGCAGCAGTTGACTGGAAAGAACTGTGCCCTGCAAACTTTTGGTGGCTGTTGCCAAAAGCGCACAGTGGCTGCTGTGTGGTGCTGGTGGCTGAGGGACGATGACTCATTTCACTGCAGCAGCACCAGCAGCCCGAAACACACAAAACCCCGGCGCCTTCCCTCTCCTCCTCCCTCTCAGCTGGCAAAACAAGCTTTTACACCCCCAGCTACTGGGTTTTATTTATCTTTACATTTCAGGATGAGCAGCACCTCCATGCTGGGAGGAGGGAAAGTAGAGGGCTGAAGGTTCCCCTGCATGACAAAAATCACATTTTCCTCACGCTGGTTCACTAACACAACCCAATCCACTCTCGGTGCCTTCGTGCAGAAATGAGGAAATATGAACCTCATTTAACAAAGAGGGACAAGGTTATATATAGATCACATTTCCCAAAATATTCAGGAAAACACCTTATATTAAGGCTATATTTCCTAAAGCATTTGGGAAATATTTTCTTCTTATTTAAAACAAACAGGCCTAAAGAGCTCACAGAATTTCCTGCCATGGGAAATGACACTCGTTCCTGGCAGGATTTCCTTCTCCCTTGCATGCTAATTTTGAAATAATGCTTCTTTCCACTTAAGCACAAGCTGCTTCCCAAACCATTCGATCTCCTGTCAGTGTGGAGGCACCATATGCAGAAAAATACGTTATTGTGCAATAATTATGTGTAATTCCCTGGGCGAGGAATCGCACTGGTGTGTGTGACAAATAAGCCGGGCAGCACACGGGATCCAGCACTGCTCTCCAGTCCCTTTGCTTCCCTGCCTATTTTCACTGGAGAGCATTTAAACAGAGCAGAGACTCCCTAAAACAACACAAGTTCTCCTCACACTTTCGGTTTCGCCGATGTCTCAGTGCACAGACAAGCGCCTGCTTTGCCCACTCTGCGGGTAACCCCGGCGCGTTTCACCTCATCGGCGGCCCCGAACACCCGTGACCGCGCGTCCCTCCCCGCCCC
>VZRX01015886.1:41077-90635 GCA_013398075.1 Notiomystis cincta | reverse complement strand
TTTTTTTTTTTTTTTTTTTTTTAGTTTTTAATCATTTAACATGGAAGGGAAAATATTCTGCTCAGAATACAAATACTAAATGTTTGTCCTTCAGTATAGAGGGTGAGTTCAGTCTAAATTCATTCCCATTTTTCACCTGCCCATTATTGAACAATTTGAGTCTCCATTCTGTCACGGGAGACACTGGAGAGTAAAGAGTGCACGTTTGTGCAAAGTCACTTTGGAGGCAGACACATCCAGCACACCAGGAGAGCAGAAAGCTGCCTTGGACAGTGCCAGACGAGCTCCAGAGCTGCACAGAGCAGCAGCACCCGACTTACAGAGAGCAGGGAAAATAACTTAATTTGCTATAGACAACACACAGATAGCAGGGAAAGGAAAGAACCCACACCACTATATAAATATTCTGGCTAACCCTGGGCGTGTGTCTCTTCTGGCAAATGAAGAGAACTGAGCCTGAGATTTGACTCCCCAGCTGACAGATTTCATAAACTTTGAAGAGTGACGAATCTGAGACGTGGGTGATATCTATGACATCGCCCACAACTCGACTGTAATTAATTTAAATATTTTGTAATTTTTTTTCCCTTAAATAGAAGGACAAAGGTTTCAATCACAGTCCAAATGTTGCTACTATTTTAGTTTGCTTTATGCTGCCTAGATTATTCTAAACACCACAAAATCTTCTGTTGTTTGGATCTCTTCGGTACAAAAAATATAGCCATGCTTGAAGTGAGAAACTTTTCAATTACTCTCTTTAAAGAGTTGCATATAGAAATCAAAAAACATTAATATGTAGGGACAGTTTCACTGAGTCAACTTAGTCTTGCAAAGACCTTTGTGAAATCAAAGTTCCTGAGGACTTCATATTCTCTTTATATAGAAATTCCACAAAAAATATTAATAATTAATAAAATGTGAAAAGATGAGGAGAAAAAGGCAAGTTCCATATCAGATATCCATATATTTCTCCCACAACTTCAACTGTGCAATCAAATTTATCACTTTTCACATTCTTGTGACTTTTCTGTTATTTTTAGAATTTCAAGAGATGCTTAGTTACTTCTTAATTCTGCAGTGATTACAGACCACTTTACAGAATAGTATCAGTAAACAAGGTTATATTTAGAAGCAAAAAGTAAAACCATGTAAACAAACAGAAGAGAAAAATATTTTTGATAAAGTAACTAAATTCCCATGGAGACAAATAGCAATTTTTCCTCAGTTGTGCACATGATAAGAAAATTAATGCATAAATATTCTCAAAAATACTATTCACTATAACATAATCATCAGATTTAGATCAACAAAGACAATTTTTCATAACATCTAAGACAATTAAACTCACAATCTCAAAAATATAATTACCAGGTATTTAGAATTTCTGAATTCGAAAAATCATTGAGAATATTTTTATCCTGTGGGAACTTCTTGAGTCTTCAAGTAGATAATTATTTAATATTCCATTTAGTTAATGAATACAGTGACCATCCTCCAGTGGGACCCTGACCACAACACTCCAGGCCTGGAAGTTCAGTCAATTTTCAGTCCATCTCACAGTCCATTTACTAACCTTTAGTTCATGAGTTCACAGATGAAATTATCATGGGAGATGGTATGCAAAATAGGATCAAAATAAACAAAACCACTAAACTCCCCTCATCCACTGAGCTAGCAATTTCATTTCAGAAAGCTATCAGGTGGATCAAACATAATTTCCCTTTTATAAATCCAGTCTGATTGCTCCCAACCACTTTGTTCCTCATGAGTTTGAAAATCGTTTTCAGGATTAAGTGCTTCATCAACTTCTCAGGGATTGAAGTGATGATGACCAGCCTGTAGTTTTCTGGACCCTCTGTCTTGACATTCATGAAGATAAAAGTGACATTTGCTTTCCCCCAGTCCTTGTGAATCTCTCCTGATTGCATGATCTTTTGAAAATTAGCAAGAGTGGCCTCTCAATTACATTGGCCAGCTTCCCCAGCACTGGTGGGGGCATCACATCTGGTCCCACATTCTTATTTGTGTCCAGATTAAATGTTCTTTTTCCTGATCCTCCTTTACACAGAAATCATACTCTCTTTAAAAATCAACTATCCTTATCTTTATTGTGGGACAGCTAAATTTAGCAGTACCATCTACAAGTTTTGTTTTACTGCCCTCTCCATCCCCTGCTACCTCCTTGTTTGCTCCAGACACTGGCTAAATGTCACAGGTCAGGTTGTGTCTCTTCAGGACAAGAACTGATACATTACAGCACATTCCCACAAGAGCTCTGTGGCCTCAGTTGTTTCTTGATTCAATTCCACTGAAAAGATTTAAAATACATAGTGACCATAATATTCCTATAACATGGGACACACTGACTGGACACACACCTGCCACTGGAAAATCTATAAAATAGAAGTGAAGTGCCAGCAAATGGAGTGAGAAGACATTGTTATTGTTTTTTGTGATGCTACTGCAGAAGTCTAGAGAGAGATGTTAATTCAAAGATACTTCTGTTCTTGAATATGTAATTCTCTAAACTGTTGCATATTTGATTTCACTTCGGTAATCCTACTGTATACATAAAATGAAAGAAGAAAAACCCTAAATTCAGACCACATTTTTATCATTACCTCCTTAAAATTCTTCCAGATTTATTTCCTTTAGAGTTTTTCAATTCAAACATGCTCCATAGCATACATCAGAAAAGTCAAGTGAGACAAGTGGAATGAAAACAGGAAAGCAGAGAAAACTACAATCTATATAGATTTGGGACATTGGACCATTCCAGCCACTTCTGATTGTCATCTGTTCTATTTGTCCATCAGAACTGACTTTAAATTTACTTTTCTGGCTCTATTTGTTTGTAAATATGACCCTCTTACAAAACAGAGAGATGAAATCTGCACTAAATTGACATCAATACTTTCAAAGTCTGTGCTAAAAGGCACACATTTTGACCTGCAAATAAAAAAGACAAGTATTCCCCTCCAGATGTCCAAATATTTCTCCCTTAACTCCTTGTTTCCATACTGCCCACGTGTCTTTTCTTCCAGGCACATTGAAAAAAACAGAAATTTCTGTTCAGTGCTAGAATAGAATTCAAGTGGATGTTTATTAGACATGTCAAAATATCCATGACATCTATTTTTTTCTTTAAAATATTTGTCTTTTTTATTACAGGCTTGTCACCAAAACTGGCAGAAATAGTCTCCCTTCCAGCATTGATAACAGCTGTGCTGGGAATCCCTTAACACCCCCAGGCAGCACAAGATTCCCAAAGCAATTTTAATACTGGTAAACTTCAGGTGAACATCCAAACCATTAGGCGTAAAGCTGACACATATACAAACTGAAGGTCTAAGATTTATTATTATCATACTGTTGCTGGAATGAGATAACTGAAGGTTTATCTGAGAGGAACTCTTCCTGCCAGATACTGGAGTGCAGCAAGCTCAACAAACTTAGCTGAAATCAATCTGGTAGCAGGATACTCATCAATCTGCCTTCACCTGCTTAATGCAGGCCAAGATTTAGACAGACTCCACAGGTACAGACACTGCACACCAACAGGAGGGTTGGTGTCTGAAACCTGGAAAACCAGGGAGAGCTCTCCTTGTGTCTTAGCAGGGGACTGTCTCTAGAAAACAATGGTGACTTTACTTTCCCTCTGGGTCTGAAGGGAAATAAATCCTGCAGTGGACAATCTGAGAAGGAAGGACCTTTCAGGTATGAGAAGTTCACTGTGTGCACCCAGCAGGGTCTCACTGAAGGCTTGAGCAAAGAAGGGGTTGCTCTGCCACTGATGGTATCTTTCATTTTATGGTAATCAGAAATTATAGAACTTCCTCCAGTACAAAATATTTTTTCTCATTTTACCTGAAAAAGTTTGGAGCATGTAGAATTGCTAAGGATCACCCCAAAGGAATATGGAGAAGAAGAATTGAATATTGAGGATAGGATGATGAGTGATAAGACAACAAAAGAAAAAAGAAAATGAGTCAATGCTCTGTGTGCATTCATATGGGTTTACCTTAACAAACCCAGCTGTTGATTTCCTTTGTTCACACATCTGCTGTGATGCCTGTGAAGTTTGATTTTTGTTTTAAGAAGTTAATGTTTCATGACTGATGTTTTCAGCAGAATTCATGGCAACTGATATACAAGGATGGCCTGAGGCCTGACATATCTTTTTACTGACAATCAATGCCATGCATTGCATGGTGATTAAAAGAAATAAAACTGTTCATTCTGGAGCTTCAATACATCATTAAGAAGTAGTCTTCTAAAGCTACTCATTAACATGAAGATTTGGCCATCTAATAGGTTATGGTTTATTCCTCAGTTTTATTGTTCATTATCACATGGTCAAAATATCTGACAACTCACAAAACTATTTTAATAAGTAGAGTCATTATTTTTATTTCTGATTCAGAGGAAATATTTTGATTAGCCTGATCAAAAATTGGGCTATGGTGGCTGTCATTAGGCTATCATCATGAGGCTGATGATTAGGGTTAAAATTTGCAAATTATTTTTAGGAGAATTTCTATTCCCAAGTTTCATGGTGTTTTCATACTTTGTAGCAGTTAGCATCCTTTTAAGTAATTCTTTTTGTCTTTAAAATAGTTGATGCTTCTCTCAAACCAGAAAGATGAAGAAGAAAAACTTCATCATGACCAGGAAAAGTGAAACACAGATGGCAGCCTGTGTTATGAAGCTCTAATACTTTGGCTTGAAACAACTCAGAAAGAAAGTGAAAATCCATTCCTTTTCCAAATGAAATCATAGCATGTATTGTTGTGCTTCTAATCACAGTAATCATAGAACTTGTATGTGTAATTAAGGCCCGAGTGACCAGTTTTAAATCCCACCCTTGGGTCATGGGTCTAAAATTAGTGGATTTTTCTGATTTAGCCATATTTTCTTTTCTAGAGAAATGGCATCAAAATTGGGATTCCTATTTGGAAAGATGCTGCAGTCTCACACCATGGGCCTCTTCTCCAACACTCCTTATTTTGGAATCACTGGGGGAATCACACTGCCTTTAGCATCCCAATATCCTCTTATCCTTGGCATACAGCATTCAGAAACCTCAAACCATATATCCAGCAACTGTAAACTCATTTGATGTTGTTGTCTTCAAGGGTTTTATTTTAAACAGCCAAGGATGTTCACCCACATACCTTTTTTTTTTTTTTAATTAAATGTAAGAGTATTATTTTCTGTGGAGAATTCTGTTCTTAATTTCTTTATATGATGCTGCCATTCAGTTCTACAACATTGATAATTAGTGTCAGGCATGGAGTACTTGACAATACTACAAAGAATTGGAATGTTAATCTTTATGTGAAAAAGTTCTAAAGTAGCAACCTGCAAATGCACAACATAAAAAATAGTGGAATAAGAATCCAAATAAATGAAAAAATGTAAGGCTTTTAACCCCCATGGTTTCAGTAAATACAGCAACCATGATTAAGGAAATCAGACTTTGGAGAGCTTCTTAAAAAATAAATAAAAGGAGAACAGCTGAGAATGATGCAGGAATATCAATGAAGGAAATGTGTGAAAAGCAGATAAGGAAAAGGCAGCATCAACACAAAATTATTGGCAATAAACTAAATCATTAACAAAGGTTATATTCAACACCCTTCTTTCTCCTCCCCACTCTCCTGCAAAGTGTAACTCTTTGGCTGAGACACTGAAGATAGAAGTTTTGCCAATCATACATAAATTACTGATATAAAATATTTCAGATCATAAACAGGATGAATCTATCCCCTAGTCTGAGATCAAATAAGCCCAGATCTTTTGGAGTGACATTCTTCTTCCAGCCCTGCTTCACTCATAAATTCAGAAAGCTGCTAAGATCAACATGAACTCTTTCCTCTTTGTTTTTGCATCAGTTCCTGCCTCCTTTTTTACAGTAAACCTCAGATGAGAAATAGTGCCTCCATACATATATCTCTCTATTGATTACTGGAAATTATTTACTGTATTTAGACTTTGCAGTTAGCACCTGAATAAAAGTCCTACATTTTCATGAGCCCAGCTTTTGGATGTTGTCTCCAGAACACATTGATGCCGCATTCACAAAATGAAGGACTGTGATATTGTGCTTGAAAAAGAATAGGGTAATTCTTACAAAAGTGAAGAAAATCAAATGTCAGATTACAGAGGTAATTCTTGCTCTTTTCAAAGCAGGTGAAGCCAGTTTATCTGTTTCACTCATTAACATATCAGTTAGTTATTATTAAGGAAAAATTACATTTCTGTGAAGAAATCATTGGAACTCTTCTGGTGTCTGTGTAATGACAGGTAACAAAAATTACCTTTTTTTACAAAGCAAAACCTATTAAACACACTGTCAAGCCTGTAAATACAGCATTCTACTGGTAACCCTAATACTGAGAGTGTAGATTATGCTTAAAGCCATCATTGTTTGCCAGAGTGACAGATGAGTTTGGTGGTGTGGATATTTACCTAAAAGCTTGGACAGGTATCTGAAATTCATCCAACAAATGGACTTCTGAAAATAGAAACATTTGTGCAGAACTGTTTCTCAAGCAGGTTCTCTTGCACTGCAAGCAGCACTTGCAGCACTCAGCCTGGTCTGAGATGCAGAGCAGTGAGAGCTCCACCATCACTGCCAAGGCTTTGGTGCCAAGTCTGTAACATCACTCCAGGCTGGGGAAGACCACGCTGTGTCCTCCTGTCTCCAGCATCTCCCTGAAGTGCTGTCTAAGCACAGCATTTTAGGTCAGCTTCAGATGTCCTTGAAGTGTGCATGATTTCTTATCATCCTAGAGAAGAAGAATGTGGCCTTAACTTGTATTCCCTATAGGTAAAGTGTTTATCAAAAGTCTTTTATGGCTCAGGACTTTCCCTCTGTTTGAATAATGAAGAATAACTATTTTGAATTTAAGACAGTGGCAGCAAAGTGTGCCTCTGCTCAAGCAGATGACAATTTTGCAGTTGGGGGCAGGATTTCACAAGTAATGGTCTTTTTAACATACAAATTAGAGTTCTTGTTAATGGCTAATAAACTGATTATTTGCAAAATACATAACAAACTATATTGCAGGCATATCTTTCTATACTGGATCAACGTCATTATAAATTAATTATCATTTTGTTTCCTAATCTTCCCAGATAACAAAAAAGGAATAGATAAAAGAAATTAATAATATTGAAAATAATTCTTCATTACATCAGTGTATCTCCACTAGATTAAAGACAAGTACCTTGGCATTAAAATTGTGTTGTGAAATGCAAAATCAAATCCTTTGAAAAAAAAAAAAAAATAATTAAAAATCCCTGAATTTTAATTATATTGCAGCTTTACCAGTGACCCTCCTGACAATAGACATCCTCTTTAGTTTTGCTCAGGATTTAGTTGTTGAATACTCACATAATCCTCTCAATGACTTTTCTTTAAAGCAATGCCATTTGACCTGAAAAAAACCTGTTGTCATCTACTACCAAGAGCAAATTGTAACACTTGCTGGCTCTTCCCATTTTCTAATACAGTGCTCTTGCGGCTGTAATGGGTTATAGACATAATCAAGGCAAGTTTTATAGGCTGATATAAAGCTTTCATGATAGAAAAAATAATATGGATGTCATGGTTTGGAGTTCCATTTATAATATCCCAGCTCAGGAATTATTTAGGTCTAGGTGTTATTGAAACCATAATATTTAGAGGCAAAGCCTGAACCTGTGTCTCCCATCTGAACTTCCCACAAGTTTGTTTGTGGAGGTGCACTGGAGAGGCAGATTCTGTGATTAGCTCAACCCAGCTAACAGATATGGATGAAAAGAGGATAGGGAAATCAGGACCTGGTGTTCAACATATCTGCAGACCTAGGAATGTGCAGCCTATGAAATTTCCTGAACCAAATGGACAGAAGGCTTTATAGCCAGAAAGACAGGTCTTTACCCAACACCAATATCAGTTGTTCTAATCACAATATTTCACTTTCAAAGCACCCTACGAGCATGAATCAATGTTCTACTGAAGAACATATCAGTCTTTTCTTGGTCCTCTTTCTGTGGTAGTCCTCTTACAGTTTGGTACTAAACCCAGTAGACAGGAGTAGATATCTCCTCCCCATGTCACTCCAGTCTTGAGCTAAATCCAAATTATAATACCAGCATTCTCTCATGCAGCTTGCAAATTCAGTCCTACAAGCCTTCTCTTATCAAAATACCGAGATCAGAATGTACTATCAGGCTGCATGGGTATTGCCATTCTCATCTCTATAATCCCTAATCAAGAACACTTAAATTTCTTAATCTGTTAATACCTGAAATCATGGTGGATTTTTTTCAAGAGGAGACAGGGGAAGAAAAATTCTGTCTCAAAAGTAGCATTTTTGATACTTGCAACTGAAATACTTAAACACATGACCTTGAAAGCTAAGAATGAGAAAGGAGGAACAGTCTTAGAGCTAGAGCACATGATCCTGTTCTGAAAAAAAGAAACAGCCCTGCATACAAGAAGAAAGTTTTGCAAGGGAGTTACTCTCATCATTTATTCTCAGTGCAGCTTGCAAAAGGAATTAAAGAAGAGGAGAAGAGAAAATGAAGAAACAAAATTAGAAGTACCATGACACCTTAATAACAAATTATTGCAGCTTTTCTAGGGAACAAAAGCATCAATATTGTACATGAGAAAAGTTCAGGAAGTTCGATTGAGGAGACACAAATAGTACTTGGAATAACTTAGTGATAAGACTTATCACCTCGTTTTGTTTGCCTTGAATCTTCTCTGCAGCAATGAATCTATCTACAGCTTGAGAGTAAAACACAATTGCAATTACCTGCACTGAACTGTGCTCTGTTGAATCTTTGTTGACAGAGAAAATATCTGTAAACAGGTACAGTCCTGATGACTGCAAAAGACAGAAATTGTCTGCATCAATGGGGAAAAAAGGTGTTAGAATTTTGACTTCAAGTTACTCTGTGCTGAAAGGACATCTGCAGTCATGGGGGTGGTAGGGATTCAGCTTCAAAATCCAAACAGTAAGTGCTTACATGTGAACTCTCATATTGGACTCCATAAACTCAAACTGATTATTATGTAAACAGAGGCACCTAGTGCTATTTCAGACATTATAGACTGCCAGAGATACTTCCACACTCTATAGGAACCTTTCTGGATCTCAAATGGCACTAGACAATTATTTTTAGGCAGCTCAACAAGACCTAAGCTTTGGTCATGAGTTGCATGTCCCAGCTCCCATTTTACTGAAAAGAGAGCTGACCATGCAGTCCATGGATCCTAGAGAGCTGCTCAGCTGGTAAAATTTGTGTCTCTGCTCTAAAGCAATGATAACCAGCTCTTTAGCCTCCACTGAAGTATGTTATTTGCCTGGAATGGGATCCTGTGCTCAGATTTTCTCTAGCCTCCAGTTGTTGCTTCAGAAGAGTGAAGATCTCCCGTAGCCTCCATGCCATACTGTAAAGTCCTGTGTAGATGTCTCAAGCCCTCGGAGCCCAGCCAGCAGCAGGGACCCACAGCAGGTAACAGAAACCCACCTGAGAACCCCAATAACTACACTGGAACTTAGACAAAGAGATTACACCTAAACACCAACACTGTGAACAGGTAAATTATTCGGAAGCAGAATCTTAGTGCTTCTGAAGGTTTCTGTGGTAGATTTTCACAAGCATCACTCTTGGGATAAAACCAGTTTCAGACTGTCTTCTCAGCCTTCTCTTCAGTAATGATTCTATCTTCACATTGAGAGTCAACTTGACTTAACCTCAACTGCAGTTATGTATAAAAGTAGGCATAAAAACTAGTAATTGTGGTATAAAAGACAATATGTCTGAGAGGTAAATGGAACCTTAAATAAAGGACTTTCATTTACTAATGTCATTAGTCCAGGTGAATATTGGGGACTCAATCTTTTTCCTAGAATAAATAGCTTGAACTGAGCTGTTCACATGAGTGACATTTATCTGATATCCTAAATTCAGGTTGTCTGGAGAATTGCTCTATAGGGCAGGATAAATCTTCCTAGAAAGCTGTCTTAAGTTGCAACATAATTTGCAATTTAGATCTCTTGATGCTGTTGCTAGAACTTTTGAACCATCCTTTCTTTTTTCCAGAAAGTATTTGTAGTACATATGTAGAAACAATTCTTGAATGAAATTTCCTTTTTTTTTCCCCAGATTAAATATAGTTACTTTTAGTATTTCAAGATTTCCTCCACATTTAATGCTTCTCTAAAAATTTAATTGCATGTGGTCACAGGTTTTCTACTTTCATTTCCTGTAGGAGAATAAATTCTTTCTTTTGATTTGGAAGAGAATATCTCAGACTTAAATATTGACCAAACTTCTAAAACTGTGGCACTAAACAGACTAATACAAGAAATATGTATTCACATCAGTAAATCTCTATTACAGCGAAGACGTTTTTTAAACCAATACATCTTCAGAATAAGCAAAGCTGTCAGCAGCATTTTGCCAGATGCTCTGGTAGAATATCCAGCTTCCATCCTATTTCTTTATAAAAACTACAATTTCATGGGATCCAAGATTGCTACTGGCTAAATTACTTTTACAGACCTCAGCTGGAGTATCTCAGCTGTATGCCCAGGATGGCCAGAGGGTCAAGAATGAAGGAATGCTTCCCAAGTCTGAGGAATGAAATAAAACCTCCATATAACTCCATCTTACTCCTGAGGATAAATAATCTTCTGAGACCAGGGTACCTCAGGGTCAAATGGGTCTAATCTAATTCTTAAGAAGATCCCCACAACAGGTGGGCTCCTTCTCCTATAATCCTATTCTGCTAAGCATTAATAGCCCAGCTGCAGCTGGTTTTTGTGCCCCCCACACTCAGGTGTCTATTCATCATCCTGTGTGCTCCTGCCAACATCCCAGAGGCAAGAGGGAAACAGGACTGGTCAAACAGCAGCAAGCACTAAACTGTGATAGATGGAGGAGAAGAGAAAGGTGAGGAAGGAGGGACTGGCTCAGTCTTTTAATGTGATTCCAGGATCCCTGCTGCTCACAACAGACATATCCTGCTGCATAATGCAAGTGGCCTCATACACCATATTAAGACCATATGAAATATCTGTTTGTAATTCACAGTCATACTTAAATCTTTGCCTAAATTATGGCCTCTTAAAAAGTGAGTAATAACCGAGTAGACACCAGGAGAAATATGTCTTAATTATTTTAGCTCATCCATAACCACTCTGGATCTCTCTATGCCAGCTGCAGAGGCAATCATTTGGAAACTGCACTGTTCAATAACCTCTGCATATCGCTTTCCATTAAGATATGAAAGCCTAAGCTATCTACTTACGTCAGAGCCTAGGAGTCAATGCAACTTTAAATTGATGCTTAATATTCACAAATTCTTGTATTAGCATGCAAGAACATAAACTGTTGGGGTTTCTTTTTCCCTCCTTTTTATTTATTATTTTAGGTTTCTTCTGAATGCAAACAGTTTCCTCGCACAGGATGTAAATTATTATTACAATGAAAGCAGCCAGAAGGACAGAAGCTTGGAAATGATTTCTCCTCTGAGCAGTAGGAGATTGTTCGGGTCCTGCTGTTTTGAAAACCTTCTTCCCCCCACGCAGGCTACCCTGTGAAGAGAAAGCAGTTTGAATATTTTGGCAATCAGAGAAGGCCCCAACATAAATTATGGATACAGAAACTCAGAAGACATTCTAACAAATAGAATACTATGGAATCCATTTTTCAGCCACCATATGTTGTCAACAGAATGCCACTTTGTTTCTTTTGGGTAGCAGCTCATCATTAAAAAAATAAACAGGCTGGAGGTTTTTTGGTGAGCAGGGAATCTACAGTCATTATGTAGAAAAAAATAACAAATATAAACTGGCCTATTGCTTTACCATCTTCTTTCATTAGTGCATATAAATAGGTATTTTAGTTGTTTCTCTTTTCAAGCAAGAAGAGAAGAGTCTGTCATTAAAGCTCAGTGGTTTTAATTTTGTGATATATTTTCAGGTGTGAGAAAAGTTTTTCAAAGTATTTTATAACATTAGACTTGTTGCAGGTAATTTACAGGGTTTTTTTTTTTAAAAGCTAAACCCTGTCTCCTTCTTAGTGACACAGTCCATGTATTTCCCTTGTATCCTGGAAGATTGCAATCAAAGATGAGATCAGTTTTGATTCTTGGTGTTCATTTACAAAAAAAATGAAAAACTGGTGTGTACAGAAGAGTGCAACTACCTCCTAGCTCAGCAAAGATTTTGTTTGGTTTAGCAGGTTTTCCTTCATAATACCATGATGTAAACCAAACTATTTCCTTCCATTAAGTGTAAAATTTGAAAAACAGATCAGTTTTCACCATAGTTCCATGGACATTTTCTGCACCTTATATCATTTTCCATTACATCAAAACTAACTCTAAATTAAATTAGGTCAGTCTTTGCTTTTCCTGTATTGAAATTAATGCAGCTTCTCTTGAGATGCTCCACTGAAAAAGCTCCAGAAAAACAATCTGTCCCTCTTCTTTCTGGGTCTTCTGTACTCACATCTTCTTTTGCCAGCTATCCTGCAGTCAGGACATGAATTGGAACTTTGAGTTGGATTTTCAGCCCCATAATGACAATTAGGTCTAACAGAGTGCAAGGTCACAAGCAGAACAATATGAATTTGCTGCAGATTTCATTTTCTGAATGAAATAAGTCAATGGTCTGGACAGGGACCGGTGTATTATGATTGGAGTCAGAAGTTATTATACTTAATTTTGTCTTTCCCATGCCAAAGTAAACACACTTTGGGAGATCTCTTGACTCTTGCATTGGGTTTTTCAGACTCTTCCTACAATATTATCACATTTTACATATTNTTATTATATTTTATTTTATTTCAACCAATAAGCTGTTCTTCTTTCAATCCACAAGGTTTACTTTTCTTTCCAATAATCCTGCCCAGCAGAGTCTGGGAGAGAAGTACACAAGCAGTTATGTGCTTCTTAGTTTCTAGCTGGACTAAACCACTACAGNAAAAAAAAAAAAGTAGAAATGGAATAAGCTGTATTTACAATGTGTCAAAACAATGACCATGAATCAATTTACCATCATAGCAATTTGGCTCTTATTTTTCAACGGGCCTGTGTGTCTTTTTCCTCCCTCATAAATATTGCTTTGTCCCTTTCCCAGGTAAGAGCAACAAACCATAAAGTATGCATAGCACCTTCTCCCTGTTTCAAGTTAGTTTAACGTAGCAAAAGTTTTGTCTAATGATAAAACAACATCAGAATCTGTCTCTGCAGCAAAAGATCATGCTCCTAAAACCAGCAAAATTAAAAAAAAAAACAACTATAAGGAATTAAAGTTATAAGAATAAAGTAACCAAGTTTTGTCTTAATCCAGTATTGTCCTGGTTTCAGCTGGAATACATTTAATTTCCTTCTCAGTAGCTGTTATAGTGCTGTATTTTGGATTTAGTGTGAGAATAATATTGACAACACATTGATGCAGTTTTTGCTAAATAGTGCTCACCTGATGCTGAGAACTTTTCAGTTTCCCAAGCTCTGCCAGTGAGGAGGAGCACAAGGAGCTGTGAGGGAGCATGGCCAGGACAGCTGTCCCAAAGTGGCCAGAGGGATATTCCATACCAAGGAATGTCATGCCTGCTGCATAAACTGGGGGGAATTGGCTGGGAGCTGCCAATCACTGCTCAGGGATGGGCTGGGCATTGTTCAGTGTGTGAGCATCACTTGCTTCCCTTGGGCTTTAGCTCTCTCTCTCATTACGATGATGATGATGATGAAGATTCATTATTTTCATCACCATTAGTATTATAGTATAATTATTTTTATTATTATATTTTATTTTATTTCAACCAATAAGCTGTTCTTCTTTCAATCCACAAGGTTTACTTTTCTTTCCAATAATCCTGCCCAGCAGAGTCTGGGAGAGAAGTACACAAGCAGTTATGTGCTTCTTAGTTTCTAGCTGGACTAAACCACTACAGGTGGGTTTTTTGGGTTTTTTTGGGGTTTGTTTGGTTGGTTTTGTTTTGGTTTTTTGGGGGGGAATAGGTTTTCAAGGGGGGGTTGTTTGTTTGTTTGTTTTTATTTTACAAGTTAGGAAAGGAATAAATCTACTAAACCGTTCCTCCAAGGCAAAGTTTTTCTGGAATTTTTTTCCAATACATTTTCCAATCCAGTTGTAAAAAACAATTGACTATGTGTGATTTCCTGTAGGGGATCTGTTATTCCCCCAGGATATATCACAGCTAGGAAATTTTTTTTTCTTTTTCTCAATGGGATAATTTTTCAAAAAATGACCTTCAGTATGTTTCCATTGCTAGAGTAGATATTTCTCTTTTTTGTTGTTATTTTATTTAGTCTATTATGTTTCTTTTTTTCCTTTCTTTATTCTTTCAAAAGTGGAAGCAAATAAGTAAAAACAAAATCAAACATGTTGGTTATAAGCACAAGACTTTTTATTCACTGGCTGAAATTCATAAAATTCAGCTCTGCTTGTCTGGTCACAGTTGTCTTTCTTCCATTTATGTATGACTGGATAAGTATGAATTAGAACTATAAATAGCTGTTGATATTTATTATTTGTATAACACCATCAGTATGAGAGATATATTTTTTTAAAATAGCTTTCATATCTTTGACTACATAGGGTGACAGCAAAAAGTGACAGAGCCCTGACAGTTTTGTTTGGATTATATGCTGGCATACAGGAAGCACAGCAAGATTTCCCCCTGGGAAATTCCCTGCTATTTGCTAGAGGTAGAGATAATGCAGGGAAATTCTGGAAAAACAAATGTGGAAATGTCTGTATATAAATATATATCCATTAGGGAATTAGTGCTGGCTAAGTTGGGAGTGCTTGGAAGACTGATCAGTCCAGTTTACATCAACTCTTTTCTGAATTAATGGATTCCTTAAGAGCACAGATACTAATGGTTAATCCTTGCACACTGTTAATCACCAGCACTATTGGCCTTTGGTCACCACACCCAAAATCAGAGGTGAGTGCACAGCCCCACAGCTGTACACAGCTGCAGCCACAGGCAGCTGTGGGAGCCAAGATCAGACTTCAGAGCCACTTGATTAGAGAAGTCAGAATTGAGTCAGACTTATCTTTCACCCTGTGACATTGCTGCCATTGCCCCCCTCCCAAAAGGAGCAGTCTCATCTGCCTTATCTGCTCCTGACTGCTTATCTTGGTTTTTGGTTTTGCCAGTCATCTTCCCTGTATTCAGCAGGATTATCAGTTTGCTATTATTTGAGCTTTCCTCCTCCTTTGTCTAGCAAATTATCACTGTTTGAATGACTCCTGCCAGCACCTACATTCATCTTCCTTTGCCTTGACTCTTTCTACTTAAATAGTGATGCAAAATGTTTGTGTGCTGTATCTGATTTTCTGACATCACATTGCTACAAAATGCTTATAGAAAAACAGAATGTTTGGGGTTGGAAGGAACCTTAAAGAGCATCTAATTCAAATCACCCTGTGCCATAGGCAGGGACACCAAAAAAGGCTGCTCTTTTACTTGTTCTCATTACAATATTTTGGTATGTTTATGGTCAGGTTCAAAGGAAGCTAATATTGATTATGTTCTCATCAGACATTTGCTTCAGCAAGTTTGACTCCTTCTCAAAGAAAGATGGGAAGAAGTATTAATTTCGTAATCTGACTTAAGATTCCCAATTTAAGACATCTATAAAGGATGCCATCCAAATTTTCTTGCTCACTGGAAGTCCTGACTGAGGATCCTAAGTTCTGTTCTGTAGTGAACAAAATTAATCTGGAACCAGTTGCTATCCATTAGCAGCAAAGAAAACCATCATGATTAGGCTTCCTACAAAGATAACTCAGGGAATAGAATAAAGTAACATGACATGAACTCAGATCTTGTTCTTAATCATGTTGTACTAATTTTTTTTTATAGAACTGAGTAAACTTTGGAGCAGATGCAATTATTTTTCAGCAATAATAACTGTATAACAAAGCTTCAAACAGCTGAAGGCATATTTTTTAGATGATGTACAAAGCTGTAAATATTGCTGTTAGTTTACCATTTCATATCTAATAAAAATCCCTGCCTTATCTGGCAATTTATGATGTAAAGAGAGAAAGAAAAGGGTCTTTATGTGGCTACTACACTCTTTAAATTAATTTTTATGGTGCTCTCAGAAAGTTATTGTTATCCATTCCACCAACAGAGAAATGAATCATGGATAATGGGTAAGCACCTTTGTGCTGTTTACAGGGTTTCAGACTTTAAAGTTTACATCCTGGTAAGAGAGTATATCAATTTAATTAGGTGCTTTGAGTAATTTACCCAAGTAAGTTGTTTGGTGATAAGTCCTTAGTCCTCAATCTTCTTCTGATTAAAAGGATGATTAATCTTCAGTTGCTTAAAAAGCCTTTAGCGACAAAGGATCCAACCACAGGTTTTGCTGATGTTCCCTTTTCCATTTATATTCTGAGCATGGGAAGTAGGTGGAGACGAGCTGCCTGGCACTTTGTTTTGTTGGAATATATTCAGTATTCCATAATTGCAAAATTTCCTCATGTCATGCTTCAAGGGTGGGCAGTTTTATGTTATTCCCAGTTTTGATGATATGCCAGTTGGTACAGCTCAGTGCATTTTGGAGCACTGTAAAATTGGAGTTCATGGAACAACTGGTTTTCATTTCAGTCCCTCCTTTCTCATAGTCTGTTGCTTTCTCCTTGGTTCTGAAGTTCAATCTTTATGTGAAATTGTAGCTCTACCTTTTGTAACACCCATGCACACACCATTACATAATCACTCCATTAATAATTGTGAATTTAAAGCCTCTGATCCTTTTGCTCTCCCTGGAGGAATAAACACCAGCTATTTTTCAGCCCACTGCCCACTTTGTTTCTTAATGTTGGAACTTCTTTGGAATTTCAGCTGCAGTTTCCTGCTGCCCTAGAAGTAGGATTTGCAGATTGAAAAACCCAGGAAAGCTGTCAGGCAAAAATCATCGCACTGGGCTTGCAGAGACCACGTACATCTCCCTAAAGGTTTTTCTTGAGAGTGTCAGAAGGAGAGATACTTTCCCAAAGCTATCCTTGGGTCACTAAGGTTTCTGTGCTGTTTTGAAACCTCTCCATGATCATGGCATGTCCCAGCCATGCAGACAGCAGTGGTGTATTTGCACTCCTGCAGTCATGCTACACATGACACCAGTTGGTCAGTGCTGCCCGTGGCCCTCTGCAGCACAATGAGCCTGTTCTGTGGGGTCTGAGGCACTCCCACTGTGCTTGCCTGTGCGAATGTGAGTGATACCCAGGGAGGAGAAGGGATAGCTCTCCCAATTTCTTCACAGTCAGTCAGATAGTAATAGTCAAAAGAGTACTTGCATTTTAAAAGTGATGGCTGGAAGAATACAGCTAAAGCCCAGCATCACACCCATGACACTTTTCTCAGGGCTATAAAAATATCTCGGAGGTTCCTCACTTCAGTGATACTCAGGTTCAGTAAACTGAACTCATAAAAGTTTATACTTTTATACACTGACTAGACTGGCTCTTATTTCACGCACTACATTTTAGCTGAACCACATTAATTTAACCCATGTTTGTGGCTGGCTGTATTTCAGACTGCCTTCAGCATCCTACTTTACCAGATTTAAGTCAGCAGTGAATCACAAGCAAACTTTGGTCTGGCATTACTTAGCTTGCCCTGAGGTTAGTGGCACTGCTCAGAAATGTGTCTCAAAAAAAGTTGCCTAAAATGCTAGCTTGAGCAATTTAAACTTCTCTCTTTTGTATAACACTGCTCTAGGCTTACAGCAGTAATTACATGGAGCAGAAATACAGAAATACCTGCTGCCACGCTCACTTTCTGCACAGGTGTGACAGTGGAAGGTCTGTGAATCTGGTTGGGATTTTGTAATTTATTATTTATTTGGGGGCACTTAACCCTTTTGCTCACCATGTATCTTCTCCTCTCTCTTTTTCAGCTCATTGTCCCTATTTCCTTTTGTCCTGCAAGATCCTTGGGACCTCCTTTCCCTCTCTCCTTTTTCCTTACTCACTCTTTACTTTCCTCCACTGCTAAGCTTTCCCTTTGTGCTTTTCTAATGCTTTCCCTGCCCTTATCTTTGGCCTGGAATCACAGTTAACACACACCCAAATGGTTTTAGAATGAAAAGCTATCCAATAGAATGCCTCTTTCCCCAGTTACCTCCATTAACTACAGAAAAAGAAGAGAGAATTTCCTAGGCCACTAAATCTGAAGGCTGCTTCAGAATTGTCCATATTTTTCCTATCTAATCCAGAAGACATTGCGGCTCTGGGAGAGAGACAACAGTGATTTTAGAGTACAGAGAGTGTAATGATGATGTAACATCTATGCTAAGCTTTGCCAAACAATCCCTCATTACATTTTCCTCTCATTTACTGTGTTTATCGTGGCATGCAGAGCATGGCAGAGGATTTGCCTGATTTAACATCAGCAAGTCCAACGGGATCACAACACTGTTATCCAGTGTTTTGTTAGTTTCAAGCAGGTCAGGGGGAGTTAAACTACCTGAGCAATCTCTTCTATTGCCTCAGTTTGGGTGGTTTCCTGTAAAGAATTGCCTTTGATTAGCAAAACTGCTCAGAAAATTTCCTGCTTTCTGTACCTCAGCTGAGCACATATTTGCAAGGATGTATAAAGAACTGACTTTGCATGAATCCAATACTTTCTCTCTATAAAGGAAGTAAAAATATAAAAGTCAGCATTAGTTCTTCTGCATTAAGGTATACAGCAGTCACGAAACCAGGGAATCACAGGATAATTAGGCTTGGAAGAGACATTCTGGAGATCAGCTCTTAGGTCAGAACAGATTGTTCTGGGCTTTATATTGAAAACCCACAAGGACAAATTCTGCACAGCCTCTCTGGGCAACCTGCCCCACTGCAAGGCAGTGATTAAAAAAGGAAGGAAAGGCAGAAAATATAAAAATATTCTTATTTATATAAAATTTGAACTTAGAGTTTATGTTTATTCTCTCCTGTCCTCACATCACACTGCAATGTGACAAGCTTGGCTCCATCTTTTCATTTTTTCCAGGGCTGCCCTCCAACTCCAGAACAGATAGGTACAAGGAGTTCTTCCCTCCCAGATGCAGCTCTTTTGCACTTGTTGCTCGTCTTTTCCTTATGAACATTGTCATTAATATTTTTCTTGTCCTCAGACTCTTGATTTTAAAATTGTTTATTTCTTTTTCATGACCAGTCAACTCTTCATAGCCAACTCTTCTCATTTTAAAAATATCTCATATGAAAAGGAAGAGTCTTGTAAAAAACTTTTTGATGCATTTTTTTAAAAAAGTTATATTATGTCGAAGCTTACTCTTCTCCTCACCAGTTGTCATAGTTCCTTTCCATTGACAGATAAATGATATGAAGAAAAGTGTCTCTCCCTTCAAATCTTTCTGCCAGTCTTGTCCTTCTCAAAATTGCACAGATGAAAAAAATCCAACAAATGTTGGTTTCAAGTGGAGTTTTGAAAATATTAGCAGTCACTACAATTGTGGCAAAAGTAAAATCTTGTCCAAAGGGCTGTGTAAACATTTAGACTCTTTTCAGTTGTGTTAGTACAACCTTTATGTACTGATTATACCCCTGACATTCAGAAGAAGCAATAAAAAAATTCATTTTCTTCAATAATATTTTTTTCTGATCAGTTTTCCAATCTTCAATTTTCAAGGTAAAGGGCACCTATATGTATCTCTCATTTTTTTTCTCTTTATAATTTTGCTTTTACAGAATCAATCAGCCTTCTACCAACTCTGGTTTACAGCTAAAAAAGTTCATCCGTTCTGATGCACTTTCTAGCTCTTTCTAGCAGGTCCATGTCTTTATATAGCATTGGCACTTTCACTTATTCAAATCATATCTGTCACCAGTTTTAATCTCCTTATCTTCAGTGATGTATATTTGGCTCTGATTCAGATTAGGTTGTGTTTACTACTCCTCTGATAATGTTATTCAGTTTTATTTATGCTCATCCCTGGCACTACCAGGTATTAAAAAAATATTCCTAAAATTTTTACCCCTTTTTCTGGAATATCCCTTTTGCACAGGAAGCATCTAGAAGACTTCTCTTAAAGTGCTGCTTTCCAAAGGGAGTGCTGAAATGCCTGGTTTTAATCAATCCAGCCTGGCAGGACCCAGTGTGAAATCAAATATCCTGAATATGTCTTGCCACTAAGAACTCACATACAATTTATCAAAATGAGAAGAGAAAAGAGATGCCCAAAATATTGTCATCCTCATTGTCAAATGACAAAAATCATCCAACCTAATGTAGATATTCAGTGTAACCATTATTTAAGAATAAAAGCTTTCCTGAAGCTCTCAGGGCTTTTTTCCATTCCTATCACAAATTTCAGTTGGTCCACTTGTATGGTCCCAGCATCTCCTCAGTGATATAGAGAGCTGTAGGCACTGGAAATCATTTTTCACTCCTAGTAATACTATTTGGTGCAGTTTTTCCTGACAGTACAGTTTCACACTTAAATGAAATAGATTTCTTTTATATCCCACCAGCCTGACTGATAAAGACATGTTTTTGTACTCTTAGTATCATGTTTTATAAATACTTTTATTTTGCTCTGTCTGAAGAAAACAGTTAAGGTGTTCAGTATCAGTTTGAATTTATGTACTTCTGGTTCTTCCAAGATGCACCTCATCACAATCTTTTCCTTTTTCAGACATTTCTGGAAGACTTTAATCTTTCTCCACCAAGCAAGGAGACATTTAAAGAGACCAGCTTCTATTTCTCTTTCTATTTCTGTGAAAGCTGGCCTAGCATACAAACCAATAGTTCAATGTCCTGGGAAGAAGCAGATGAGGATTTGAAGCAATCTTAAACTGCATTGGGCCTAAGACCAGATTTACAATGCCTTTTACAATTTGCCCCACAGTCTACAAATTGAGGCTAATTGCTGTGGTTTTGGTGCCAACCTATCGCTTTAAGATCAGGAGGCAGAGAAGAAGGGGAAAGAGGATAATACTGTAGGGATTTTTCTCCCTAAAAAAGTACCCTTAAAATACCCCATAAAAGCCTAAGGCCAGTTCCCATTCTCTAAAGTGTCCCCTGAGGGTTTCCCTGCTTGTGGTAAATTACATTATTGTGTGGTGAACCATAAAGGAGCAAAAAGGTGAAGAAGAGTGATTGCTGCTCATTGTTTTGTCTGTTTTCCTGTTACCACTGGCAAGGGCCATAAGACAAACTCTGAGTTTTAAGAGAATTGTTAAATTATTGTATTGCCCATACAGTTTGTTTGCTGCATCAGGTGATTCATGGAATCAGTGCTAATAAATAAAACTCTGTTCCTTGATTATTCTTTCCTATGTGAGGGTTCACTCTCAATTTAAAAGGAAATAAAGATGTAGTCATAGACAAAAAGATCAGTCCACCAATTTTATTTTTTGTTTTGCAATGGGGAGAACTGTTTCAAGAAAGTAGCAGGCAATTACTCAGCCAAACAAAAGAGGAACTAGGAAGAAAGTCAACTTGTTTACAAAGTAAGGAATGTGAACATCCTCTAATAAAGCCCCTTTCCAGCAATAGCTTAAAGTCATAAATCTTAGAATTAAGATAAAGGCCTGTGATGAAGTATAGAAACATAGCAAGAGGAGGACAAATTAAATCCTAGCAATTTGTGGTGATATATATATATATGAATGCCATAAACTCTTAATTTTAAAGGAAATAAAGATGTGGGCAAATAAAGGTATCTTCATTAAAAGAACCAAAACCAAAAACTCCATGAACCCAAAGACAGTGCCAAAAGTTGACACAGGTCAGCTGACTGCTTGTTTTCAGTAGACTTATGGATGTGCCTGTCCTTTTTAAACTCTTAGGACAATTTATAGACTTGGATGAGATCCCAGAGTGTGCTGGACATAGTTGCAATGGACATAATTTTCTTGCAAGTGGTGGTGTGCTTTGATTTTGTGACTAAGTGCTTATAACACACTGGGCTATGGTGGAGCAGGTGTCAAGTTTTTCTTTTTTTCCAAATCTGTCCCCACAGTAAATGTGTTAGGGACACAAAACAAGCTGGTGGGCAGGGGGAAGGGGGTACAAAACCAGAAGAGGTGACTCAAACTGACCAAAAGGATATCCCATGCCATATAACATCATGCTCACCAATAAAAACATAGAGTTTGGAGAGGAAGGTAGGCATTGCTCAGAANCCTGCCCTGCCCTGCCCTGCCCTGCCCTGCCCTGCTCAGGGCTAAGCCACAACATCTGGCTGGAGAAGAGTCTCTGGTACAGCTCCTTGGCCACTGGAACGTGCCTGAGTCCTCTTGTTATTCCCTAAATTCATATATCTATTTTTAATCCTTGGTCATCTCCTGCAGGCAATCTTTGGGTTAGAAGCGTTGTTCTGACTATTCATTGTTGAGTTATTCATGCACAAACATTTTCAGGAAGAGCATGGGATCAATAGAATCAATTATTATAATTAACTGGAAAAGAAAAGAATCACAAGCAATCTAACACTGCAGTAGAACATATTGTAGTTGGCTATTAGGAAAGTTTTTATCTCAGACTGGAGTTTCCTGTCAATAACAATAAGGAAATCAGTCTGAATATCAATATTGACTCAGACTTTAATGGATGGATTTTAATGACAAAATTTGAGGCATAAAATTACCTATTAGCAGATCCTATTAATTATTAGATAACTACTGGAATTCCCTCAATCCTGGTTCAAGGTTTGTCTCCTGGGGTGGATTGTTGTATTGCTGTTTGCAACACCTCTTGCATGACCTTGGATGCATCAGATACCCATTCATAAAATCTCTATTTTATGAATGCTTAATAGCATTTTGGGAGAAGATTGTGAAGTGCACAGATATTACAGTGATGGAGGCTGTATACATTCTAAAGTGGTTGTTTTTCTGTTTGACTTTCATTTCTTTTTTTTTTTTCCTGAATAATCTTGGGTTCATTTCTAAGGCATTACATTGTTGAGTTTTGCTTGCACAGTGTCTAGATGACTGAGTAGGCTCTGTGAGTGATGAGGAACTGTTTGGCAATTACTTTTGAGCCATGTCATTATGCTGAATATCATCCAGACTCAAGGCTATGTCTGACTCATTAGATTTGTGGAACATTTTTTTGCCATGGTGTAACACAGCATTTACATTCAAGCCACAGCTCTTGCTGTCACTCTACCTTAACCACATTGTATCATGCTATGTTATTTTGAGAAAATGTAGTACAATTGTTGAGGTATTCAAGGTCTTGATAAGCAACAGATTCAGTACAAACCATTAAAATATGTACTGTATAATGGGGGGACATGACATTGGTGAATTGTTTCCTTTTAAATCATTAAGTGTCCATTAGTGAGACAGTTTAATTAAAGCTTTAAAAGGCTAAGCTCTTGCTAAGAACTGGTAAAGAATGACAGTCATATGGAAGTGGATCTAGCAAAATATTTGCAAGACATATGAGATCTAGAGGATATGCCCATCTGCTCCTTGAGTTTATCAACCTTTTCCTCCATAAAAACACCTTTTGCCTTTTGTTCCTATTTAGAAGAATTTAGAAGACAAGGGATGGTCATGTGTCCAGTTGAAAGAAGTACAAGAGAGTAAATTCCTTTATCAGCCTTTACTGAGCCCTAGGAACATCCATCTGGAGCTCTGGGTTGAGCTCCGGGCTCCACAGTGCAAGAGAGACACAGGTGTGCTGGAACAAGTCCAGCAAATCTCCACAACTTAGTTAAGGGCTTGGAACACCTGACGTAAAAGGGGAGGCTGAAAGAGCTGGGTCTGCTCAGCCTGAAGAAGAGAATGTTCAGGGGATGACTTTATCAATGTGTAAAAATACCTGATGAAGAGTAAAAAATTGGAGACAGTCACAGTGGTGAGCACGTTCCAATGGAAGAACATGAAGTAATAAACACAAGCCAAAGTACAGTGAATTCTGTTTAAACAGAAGAAGACCAGGGTTTTTACTGTAAAAGCAGTCAAACACTGGCACAGGTTGCCCAGAGAGGTTGTGGACTCGCCATCATTTAAGATACCCAAACATGACTGGACAGTCCTGACCAACCTGCTTTGGCTGATCCTGCTCTGAGAAGAGGTGCTGAACTATGTGATCTCCAAAGGTGCCCTCCAGTCCCAGTGGTCCTGTGATTCTTTGATTATTAATCTAAAAGATTTTCTCAATGTCTGTGTTGCAGATTCCCAGCTGCACTGTGAAAGTGCCTTCCCTATCCTCTCCTGTGTATATCTATTTAATCACTACTTATTAATAAAACCCAGTAAGAACGTAGTTGGTTGCAAAAAGGGCTGTGAGCTATGAATTTAGTTCCTATTCCTTAAAAGAAGTTCTGGGCAGATATCAAAAAATTTAGCACTTTGGTATCAGCAGCATAATGTGGATGTGCCCAGTGCCTAAAAAAGGAATGTCCATTTCTGGTAAGGAGACAGTAATACTTCCATCCCTGCTCTCCCTGCCACAGAAGAACATCAATTTATGTCAATTGTGCTGGTGGCTTTTGTGTTACAGACACCTGTCTACTCTATGCCAGAGAGACATCAAATCATTTTAATTAAATTTTCTCTAGGGGGAAGTTTAGCAGAGCAGGATATAATTATCCAGACAGGAATTTTGTAAGAACGTTGAACTTAACATCCTCTGCTTTGGTTAAAAGTGTCATTGGATGTTCAATGAAACAAAATGGTCAGAGACCTCTGTTTTACTTTTCATCTAAAACACAGTACTTCATTCTGAGTCATAAGTACAGAGATTTAGTGAAGAAACTGATAACTAATGGACCACTGACGCCACTTCATTTAGCTTCAAGTCCCAGTATAGCATCTTCATGTCTCATTTGTGAGAGGTGTTTCAAAGCACCAGGTCAAGCTTCCTATTTTAAGGCAGCTGAACATGAACAGAGTCATGAACACTGTAAGATTTCAGGGCTTTCTTGTGAGAAAACTATGTTTGTTTTTAAACCATTTTTGCTCCTGGCAGGAAATTCTTTCACTCGGGGGGATGGTTGTCTCTACTGTTAGAACTTATGAACAGAAAGTAAATCTACTTCCCCACTGAAATAGAAAAGTGAGGGTTTTTTTCAGAATTCATTTATATGTCTATGTATAGTTAATTTGGGCTGCAGCTTGGGTTGCAAATTGACTTACCTAAGAATATCATTTTGTTTATGCATCTGCAGTTGTCAAGTGATACACGAATTAGGCAAGTACAGGCAGAGTAATTGTGTCTCTCAATGCCAATACAAGGTGTCCTTAGAAATCAGAGAAACCATGCTCAGCAAGGAATTTAGTCTAAAACAGACCAGAAATTCCTGCAAAATACTAGGAAGTGTGCAGCTGCTCATGTCTTTCATTGTGTTTTTGTTTGGTTTTCTTTTGCTTTGAGACAGTAAATTCAATGTAAGCTTCAAAGGGCACATTCATTTTTAGCAGGCCAAAACTATATTGTCAGAGCTGAGATTGCCATGATAAATTTGTGAACATCACTTTTTGTTTTGTAGTAGTCTTGCCATGGCAAATTAGTGGCACTACCCTTACAAAGTCAGATCAGACAAGATAGTGTCATGGCTTTGGCAGGTTGGAACCACAGAACTGGAGAAAAAAAATCTTCTTGTTAGATTGGAACTCAGAGCAGATTGTCAGCTAAAAGTGATGTGTTCAGCCAATGAATTTTGAAGAAAGGAAGAAATTTACAATAATCAAGTGTTCTAGCCTGTCAAGTTTGGACCATTAAGTTGCATACAGTCCTGAATTGGCTTCATTTACTCCCCAGATCAGTGCAATTATTTGGGTTTGGGGCTCCCTCTCACATTCCAAAATAAAGTTATGTTTCTTTGTCAAGGCTAAAAAGTAAAGAAAGAAAAAACAATAATAAATTTTACCAGACTTGGAAAGAGAAGGGAGTTTGGCATCCTTTGTCTTTTCATCTATTTTTGCCAGGCCTGGAAATGAGCAGAATCAAGGTTAAGGTCAGGTCAAATGTTTCACTTACCTGGGATGGAGCCCCTTGTCAGCTCTGCAGTACAGCAGAAAGAAGAGCAAATACCACAGTTCTTTGACACCATTAAGAAGATTTTTTTCAGAAAGTCAGGTGTTTCCTTGAGGAAGATGTTCCAGATCATTGATGAATCCCAGATGTAAGACAGGAAGACCTCACCTTCCTTCTCCTCCTTCCAATACAATTTTCACATCCATAGAAGTGGATCTTGACCTCTCTTTATTACGTGTTAACTGATACATAAAAAAGACATAAGGGACTGAGGGATTTTTTCTCTTTCTGATCTTTCATGAGTGAACCTGAGATCCTTTATGCTTAGCATGTTCCTTAAGTGCCTGAGTTAGATGCATTATGGAGTTAAAAATTTTCAATGTAATTTGGGCACAGATCATAATCAATTACTACTAATTCCTATAGCAACATTAGAAAGGGCAAAAAGAAAATACATTTTTCTAATAATTCTTCTAAAATTAATTAGTTTTACCTGTACATGCAAATACTGAAGATTTAATGAAATTTCTGACAGATCTCTCCAAGCTGCTAAGCAATTTAGAAGAGAGGAAGAGAGAGAGAGATGTGGAAAATAAGACACCTTTCTGAGCAATAGACTTACAAAATATGTCTGGCAAAGAGATTATCAATAAACATAAGGTATTTTAATACTGACAAAACATTCAAAAGATGCAGCTTATATTGCTGATAAGTAGCAGTACTTCACCTCTTTCTTCCCTTCCCATCTAACTTCGGTGCATACAGGAAATAGCCGAACTCTTCAGTCCTTTATATTCAAATGAATGTTTCCCACCAAAATATTTATTCAAATGGGAATGGTAGTGATTTTCAGATTCTCACAGGCAGAGTGGAAACGGAAAGATAAATGACTTTCTCACATTACTTCAGTGTTATTGTTATCATATATTGTGTGATGTTCCCTCATTATCTGTCGGTACACAAATCCGAGCAATGCATAATTTCTGAACCAAAAGTAAAATAGCAAAACATTTTTCAAGATGTTTTCAGCATTTTTAGATTTAGATGAAGGGAAAAATGTGTCTAACCCTGGCTGATAACAGACATTAAAATTCTGAACATATACATAGTCTTGAGGTACCTGAGCAGACAAGCAGCCAAATTCTCTCCTGAGTTCTGGTCCTTTTGTTCCACTCAGGCTATGTAAAATGGAAAGATCTTGAATTTAAACAGCAATGGATGATAAAAGCTGATAATGCTGATAAAAGGGTGGGATGGTGGGCTCTGCACTAATGACTACTTCCCTCTGTACTGAAAAAATGTTATTTTGTGAGAGGAGGGACACTGCAGCAAATGAGAATTATACAAACTTCTTCTCAGCTCTCACAACTCTAGGCCACCATGGCACAGACATTTAGGTTATGTTACCAACTCTCCAAAGAGAGAACTCCCTTGCTGGAGAAAGGGATTTTTCCCGATACAATTCCCAAGGTGAAGTTTTCCTCTCCTTTTAACATTGAAAATGTAGATGCATTCCTGTGAGAAGGGGCAGATGAAAGGAATCAGATACTATAAGGGTAGGAGATTTCTGAATTAGTTTATAATTTCAATGGTACCTTTAATTACTTACACTGTAGCAAATAAAATTAGATACGAAGCCTGAGAAAATATATGTATATAAAAAACAGAGGCGATTCTTATAACTCATTCTATGTGGTTACTGGAGCACTGGTAGGTTCTTCATCTTCCAGAATTTCAGAAATATATACATAGTTGCACAAGTGTTATAGATTTCCTTTAATTTGGATTTTTACCTAAATTTCAGGCCTCTGGAGAGTCCCTAAAACCTACATTCTTAGAAAGTTAAAGTAGAAAGTAAATGCATTTGAGGATTCCAGAAGAGGGGCCTGTTTGCCTAAATTTGAATTTAAACAAAATGTTTATACAGCAAACCTACCCACATTCCATCTGCAGACCTCCATCTCAAGGAGACAAACAGCAACATAACAAAGCACCACACTAGGAAATGAAGCTGAAATTACATGTTTAGGGATTCAGATGTCACAGAAGAAGGTTGCTTGATCTTATATAGATCAGTAGCTCCTGAAATTACTTCAAAATTAATTCTTGTATTTATCATCTCTCTCCATCCTGGTCTAATATGTTTTGGGTTGACTGAGAAAGACATGTTCCCAATGAAATGCTTTCTGTTTGGCTTGAAAAAGAGTTGAAAACATTAAATGCTGGGCATTTTCCCATGTTCTTTGGCTCCTTTTAGCATGTTCTGCTATTTTCCCCACTAAAATATGGAAGTATCAGAGATAATCATGTTTATTTTCATGGTTTTCCTACCTGCCTTTGGAGAAAATGATGTAACACGATGGGAGTCTGCTTCTGATGAAAGTGAAGAGTGTAGCTGTTCCAAAGCAAAGCAATGGGGAAGATCAAATTAATTAGACTGGAAGATTAGCTCTGATGAATAACCTTAACTACAGCTCATCCCTCAAATCTGGGGCACTGGTGAGGTCTAAGTTAGGAACCAAATTTTGTGACTTCCTTCAGTAGAAGTTCACAGGTAAGTATTTCTGAAAGGCCTTTTCACACACCTGGGATGTGAAATGCCTTTATAGTTCCCCCCTGCAGAGACAGCCTAAGGGACCAGCTTTCTCTGTCAGCTAACAGTGCATGATCAATACTGCAGCCTTGGCTGACACCCCACATATCCAGCTGTGACTTGTTTTGCGTTTCTTTTGGTTTATTGGGTTTTTTTTTTTCTTTTTTATGGCTTCACCAGTTTCTAATCTATAAAAGAATTTTAACTTTCATCTGTAAATATTTGTGCATCTAAATGCTATAGCTTGATAGGGACATTGGAACTCCCCCAAAAAAGCCATATAAAGTACTTACGACTGCAAATTTATTTTAATCTGTGAAATAATCCTTTACCTGTTTTGTTTTCTTTTTTTTTTCTCTGAAAAGCTGCAAAAATAATGGTAGATCAAGTCCAAAATTTTACAGGAAAAAGAATAACCACAAAAAGAGACATCTTCTATCTTTACTGTGTCATGGTTTGCAATTTTCTTTTAAAATTTTAATTTCAGCAAATGTTTCACGACCTAAAATAATTTTGAATTACCTTTATTTTTCCTCGATATCCTTTTTCAAAACTATTGATCTGCCCAAGCTAAAAGTAGTTTGCAAAAAGGCCTTCCACAGTACTTTAAGTGCATTCCATTGACCACATTGCAGAGAAAAAAAAATCAAAACCAGCCTCTCCAACTGTTTTGCACTATTTATGCCTAGACTGCATAAGCTCATAAATTTTAATACTGAAACTTAAAAATCATTCATTTGAGTTAGAAAAAGCTATAATTTAAAATAAACACTTTTTTTTGTTTTGTCATACTTCAGGACAATAGGAAATTCACAATTAATTGTGATAAGAAGGAAAACTCTTTGTGGGTAGGTTGTTATAAAATTTAAATTTTCTGAGGTTTCTGGCCTACAACTGTGAATTCTGCCATGAGCCTGGCAGGATCCAGATCTAATGGGCTATTGGCCCAACTTTATACGACTTCAGTTACATTCTGAAATTTCCATTTCTAACATGAGACATCCTGAAAGGAAACTATGCTAAGACTAAACTCTGTTCCTTAACAGGATATCCATTATATCAGCTAGCAAGGAGTATCCAAATTTCTGTCTGTTTTCCACAAGCGTCTCTTTTCCACAAGTAACATTTCAAGTGATAGCAGTTAATTCTTACATCTGACAGTCTTCATGGACTTTCACTTTCCTCACAATCTCATACTTCAGACTTTATACTTCAGACTAATTCAATTTATCTTGTCCATTTTACTCAAACAACTGAAACAGATCTATGGTAAATTAATGTACTATAGATAATTTGGAATGCAGTGTGAGAATTCAATGCACACCAGCACTACTGTATTACCTAAGGATATAAGATTTTAATTTAAAAAGTTAAAGGTCCATAAATCACACTCTATCTACACTTGTCAACATTTCTGACAACCTATTTTAACATTTAGAATTTTTTCTTTCTTTTTCACATAAGAGATTTTAGTTTAACTCCACTTTACCCTAGAAAAAGAGTCAAGGAGCCTAAAGTGAGCAGAAAAAGGAGGAGAATGTTGAAGAAAAGTATAAAAAGCACCAGGTACTCACTGAAAACATTCCTAAAATATAGTGGGGATACATATAAGGTGGATGAAGAATGAGCAAATAACCATTTTGTGGTATTTTTATTACCTAGCTTATGCAGATAAGGCTAGGAGACATCAGATACAGGACTGAGAGGGGACGTGTGCTGCATGGCAGAAGATAACTGGTGACAGCACCCCTGACAACCCAAGTTTAAGAAATCCTGCTTAATATTCCAAAGCTTGGGGGCAAAGTGATGACCTCATTCCAACTTGGGTCTGTAAACAGCAATTACAAGTGACTAGCAGCAGGAAAATATACGAAGAGACAAATTAACATCTCTTCTGACTCCAATCTGGAAGGTAGTCAAGGTTTATTATGTTGTCCTCCTTTCTATCTCAAGGGCACACTTTAAAGCCTGCAGCACACTTTGTGTTGCCATGGCTCTCTTCCTAACAGCTGTAGAAAGCAGGTAGTTCAAAGCCACCTCACAGATGTCTCCAATGCATGAGAGTCAAACAGACAGTCTTAATGTAAACATAATCTAACACCCTGCTACAAAGGCTAGCAAGAAAAGAGGTAAGGCATGGAAATTTCAGATAGGGAAACAATAATGTATAAGATTTTTTTCTGTTGGTTTTTTTTTCCTTAACTATTTAGGGCTAGAATCTTGAGAAGTGAAAAGATGAAAGAAAAGCCTTCTCAGTTACACTCCATGATACTAACAGGAGTTCCAGCCTTCAGTGTCTTTTACACTTTGATTCATTTTTCACTAAAATAAGCTCATACTCAGAACCAGAATTGTAGGAAGCTTTCATGACACCCAAGAGAAGATTTCACAATAGTGTTCTCATCTCATCTGCTTCTCATCCACCCTCTCTCAGCACACCCTCCTTAGATCCTGTACATTTCCCTGCAGCCCAACACCATGACTTCTCCCCCCACGGGCACATGCCAGATGCAGCTGTCTCGGGGAATTTCCTTTAGTTACAGCCCCACTTGGGAGGAAAGTGTTTATCCCAAGCAAGAGGTAAAAATGTCTTCCAGCTTATAAACCAGTTTGTTTCCCTTTTGTATTAAACATTCCAGCTGTGAACTGTTCAGAGTTCTGCATCTCCCAAAGGCAACCATTCCTGTGCAACCTGGGTTTATTTCTTGACATTGTCCCCAGCTTTTGAAAACAAGCAAAGCAGCTGGATGTTTCTGTCACTTCACACTCCTGTTTTCCCCCATTTGGCATCCTGTCTCAGAGGATTTTTTGTAGGCATGTGCCTCTCTTTCTGGAATGTTGGAAACTAGAAACTGGGAGGAGGGACAAAAATGTCAGAAAAGTAGAGGTACTGCTCTCCTGGATGTCTCCAAGCATCCATGCTCTTAAATGCAATAAAGTGGCCAATGACCAGAGATGCAAATTCAATGCAGATAATATATCAATGTTTTAACAACACATACATCAAAATGATCACTGAAGGAACTAACAATAAATTAGTCATGTTTTTAACCTACCATTTGTATGAACCACTGCTCATTATAGTTTGAAAAATAAAGTATAATTACAGCAAATGCCTTTTTTCACAAAGCATACCCTTTCTTATGGATTATTTTCCACTGAATTTTTTTTATGATGGGATTTATCCCACCTTATTACAGCATTTTGGAACTAGGCAGCTAATTTTAGCCAGCTGAAGAGGAGGTATTTTCAGCAAGCAATTTTTTCCACCTATTTGGGTTGTTATGAATTGGCATTCTGCCATTACATGGCTAAAATATCTTCAAAGGTGTTGACTGAAGGGAAATTAAGGTATTTAATGTGAGATATATATATAATGCATCAAAATCTTTATAATTGCCAGAAGCATTGTTTTCATTCTTTTTGGAGCAGAGGCTAAGGATAACGAAGTTGATATCAGCTCTGCTGTGACTCTTGATCTGATTCCATGTAATTGAAACAGGGGTTTTTCATTAAAGTGGACTGTAATTTTGTATTTTCTTCCTCAGCACCCAAGTTCATATCAAGTACAAAATTTTCCTTCATAAATTAAAAATTGTACTCAGTTTGTGTTTTTTTCCTTCCTGATGTTCATGGTTTGAATATGTTTAAATTAAAAGCTGCGAAGTTATGGTTTCAAACCATTGAATACAACATTAAAAACTCTTCAGTATCTGGTATTTTCAGTCTTAGAAAGAACATACCCAGTGTGATCAAACCATCTCTCATCATTCTTATGGATAATGTAATAGTCTGAGCATTTTAGCAGGTCTGTAACTTTGTTTCTCCAGATCCCAAATGTTTTATAGGGCTCTTTTCAGACTTTTCTTCAATTTTAGTACTATGTTCAAAACATAAACATCATTGCTGACACAGTTTCAGAGTTTTGCTGCAATAATGTCTTCTGCATAAAAAGTTATGAAATTATATATATTCTATACACAACCTTGGTCAATTAAAAGTCTAGCCTTACATAAATTTTTCTAGTGTAGATGATTTTTCTGTTTAGATTCCCCCTTCCACCCCCCCTCCCATTTAATTCCATGTTTACCAAACATACTCTATACTATTATTATTCCTCTGTTTATTCTCTTCCTTTTTCGATTGCACCTCTTTCCTTCAGTGGTTGTCTTTCACTCTGAACAGCAAAATTTCCATCAACAGTTTTAAATACCTTTTTTTTTACATCATCTTTTATACTCTTAACAGTAATAATTTACTCTCTTAGTCAGGTCACGTACTTCATGTGTCTAAAAATATGAGTACTTAGAATTTGGTGAAAACAGAAGTTTCATGATGTTGTGTTGCAGTCCAGCCTGTTTACTGTGCTCCTCGATTTTCTTGACTCCTGGTTATCTGATCTCATTTTAAGTCTGTGTGTGTGTGTGTGTAAGTGTTAGATTTTGATATTTGATCCCTGAGATGATCACAGGATCACAGGGTTTTTTGGTTTGTTTTTTTGAGGTTTATTTTTTCTTCTATCTTACTTTCTGGAGTATGGAATGAAAAGAAGGTAAAGGATAGTGGATATTATACCCAGTTCAGAATATTGTCAAAAGTAGTGATGTCCATCTGCTCAGAGCACTGGAAGTCACTTAATCCTCATCCACCTTTGTGGAATAATGTGTTCTGCAATATGATGCAATAAATGCTGCAATAATTCATACATCAATGACCCATGGCAGGATGAAAGTCATCTCACTGAAGAGCAGTTGAGTGTTCCCCTTTAGCCATTTATGCTCCTGCTACATTACTTGAAGACAAAGAGAACAGCATATCAATTGGTGCAATTCAGATCACCTCCCTTACATGCCTGCTTCAGAAAGGGAATGAATAATGGTCCAAGATATCTGTCTTGTCTCTAAAAAGAGCCTCACTGCTCACCTTGCCCTGGGTACCCAACTTTTAAATTGCTGATTCCAGCACAGCTAACTGAGATTCAAAGCTGGAGCCTTCAACTAAGATTTCNCTCAGTTTGTGTTTTTTTCCTTCCTGATGTTCATGGTTTGAATATGTTTAAATTAAAAGCTGCGAAGTTATGGTTTCAAACCATTGAATACAACATTAAAAACTCTTCAGTATCTGGTATTTTCAGTCTTAGAAAGAACATACCCAGTGTGATCAAACCATCTCTCATCATTCTTATGGATAATGTAATAGTCTGAGCATTTTAGCAGGTCTGTAACTTTGTTTCTCCAGATCCCAAATGTTTTATAGGGCTCTTTTCAGACTTTTCTTCAATTTTAGTACTATGTTCAAAACATAAACATCATTGCTGACACAGTTTCAGAGTTTTGCTGCAATAATGTCTTCTGCATAAAAAGTTATGAAATTATATATATTCTATACACAACCTTGGTCAATTAAAAGTCTAGCCTTACATAAATTTTTCTAGTGTAGATGATTTTTCTGTTTAGATTCCCCCTTCCACCCCCCCTCCCATTTAATTCCATGTTTACCAAACATACTCTATACTATTATTATTCCTCTGTTTATTCTCTTCCTTTTTCGATTGCACCTCTTTCCTTCAGTGGTTGTCTTTCACTCTGAACAGCAAAATTTCCATCAACAGTTTTAAATACCTTTTTTTTTACATCATCTTTTATACTCTTAACAGTAATAATTTACTCTCTTAGTCAGGTCACGTACTTCATGTGTCTAAAAATATGAGTACTTAGAATTTGGTGAAAACAGAAGTTTCATGATGTTGTGTTGCAGTCCAGCCTGTTTACTGTGCTCCTCGATTTTCTTGACTCCTGGTTATCTGATCTCATTTTAAGTCTGTGTGTGTGTGTGTGTAAGTGTTAGATTTTGATATTTGATCCCTGAGATGATCACAGGATCACAGGGTTTTTTGGTTTGTTTTTTTGAGGTTTATTTTTTCTTCTATCTTACTTTCTGGAGTATGGAATGAAAAGAAGGTAAAGGATAGTGGATATTATACCCAGTTCAGAATATTGTCAAAAGTAGTGATGTCCATCTGCTCAGAGCACTGGAAGTCACTTAATCCTCATCCACCTTTGTGGAATAATGTGTTCTGCAATATGATGCAATAAATGCTGCAATAATTCATACATCAATGACCCATGGCAGGATGAAAGTCATCTCACTGAAGAGCAGTTGAGTGTTCCCCTTTAGCCATTTATGCTCCTGCTACAGTACTTGAAGACAAAGAGAACAGCATATCAATTGGTGCAATTCAGATCACCTCCCTTACATGCCTGCTTCAGAAAGGGAATGAATAATGGTCCAAGATATCTGTCTTGTCTCTAAAAAGAGCCTCACTGCTCACCTTGCCCTGGGTACCCAACTTTTAAATTGCTGATTCCAGCACAGCTAACTGAGATTCAAAGCTGGAGCCTTCAACTAAGATTTCTACTTAGCAAATGATCCACATATTTCGTTCCTGAAAATATTTTTCTCATTCTGAAACAGACAGAAGTTTTTGGAAGAATTTTCCTGTTCAGCTAATTAATGCAATTACCTTTCCCATCCTGACTACTGACATCAAGGCCCAGAGTCAAATACTCTGCAGAGCAGTTCTTCGAGATGTAATAACTAATCTTTTCTCATCTATTCAGCATCAGTGAGCACCTTTACTTTGGGCTGTGCTGTCAGTGGTCAGAAACCATGCAGTTAAAAAAAGTGATCTCCTTCACAATACAAAAGAAAACTAAGATAAATAAGCATTTCCTTCTCTGAATTGGTCTCAGGTTGTAGTCAACCTAAAGAAATTGCAATAAATTATGTGTATGCAAAACAGTTGTTCATGTTCCAGACTCAGTTAACTGTTAATCATCTTAGCAAACCTGTTGGCTTGCTTTGCATTCTGGTACAATTACGTGTGTTAGAATTCCCCTAGGCATGCTGTCTTCACAGGCTAATTTATTTTTATGAACATCCCAGGGACACTGAAGACATTTTCCTGAACTTTGTTAACACAACTTGCTGTCAACCTGGTGCATTAATGAAAATAGTTCCACCTTTCCGATATGCTACCGACATTTAATTTTAAAAGCACAATTAATATATGCAATGTTGTTGTGTGTCTCTCTCTTTCGTAAGCCAGTAAACACTAACTTGGGATTTATTAACTGCTAAAAGCAGTAGACATTCAATCAATACAGTATACTTCTGGCATGTGAATGTGGCAAGAGCATAATCAATCTTTTGGGGGAAATGTAAAACCTAAATCCCAGCCATCTGAGAGGTTTAAAATCTGAGAACACTCTTTTATTGTTTGAATTATCTTGGGTTTTGTTATTTGAGTTTTTTGGGGGGTTTTGTTTAGTTTTTCTTGTTGTTTGGGTTTGGGTTTAGTTATTTTGTTTGTTGGTTGGTTGGTTGGTTGGTTGGTTTTTTTGGGGTTCTTCTTAGTTTGGGGAGGTGTTCATAAAAGAATCAGCTAAGAAAGCGAAGACATTGGTTACATTTTACATGACAAAATTCCACAATCACATCACAAATGCCATGATCACTACAAAATACAGTGGCCATAACAAAATACCATGGCCATGTTACCTGGGATTAACTTGAATTTAGAGCCTCCTGCCATGTGCAAGAGATTGAAATCTTCATTAGCTGCAACATCTCAGAAAATCATCAGGAAGTCATCATATCTAGTGGATTGTTATCAGACAGCATCTGGGTGGCCCAACACTCCATCCTGCACAAGTCAATAGAACATAAACACTAGCCAGTAGATTATGTTGTGTCAAGCCCAATTTGGAAACCTATACTCATCTTAAATTCATGCTGTGTTTCCAGCATAAGGATCTCCATGGTTTTTCTTTTGGAAATCTAGCCTTGTCATTGGGCTTTAAACAGTATGAGAATCATTTTTAATAAAATAAGCTAAATAAATATGACATTTTGGTATAAGCGTAAAACATTTCTTTCTGTGTTGTGATTACCATGGGTTGAAAATGATGTTTCAAAAAACCCATTAATGGTCCATATTAAATATGAGATGTTAGCAGTTCATTTTCTGGAAAACAATATTTTATTGCATATGATTATTTTTTAAATGTCTTTTATCTGCAGACTGAATGACTGCCCTGAAAACTGAACACTTTGTCCATAAAAGTATGAGATTAAATTTCATCTTTTTCCGAAAAAAATCTCAACACAAAGGAAAAAACCCTAGGTCTTGAAAGTCAATATTAGTCAGTCTCTAATACAATTTTTTGTGGTTTTTTTTTTTTTTTAATTTAAACTTAAAATGTAGAACAAGAGATAATATTCCTAAAATTCAGCTGATTAGAACTGAATATGAGAACATCCAACCTTCAAATTAAAAATATGTCCTGTTCGGTTTCCCATGTCATGCTACTCAATATTTGGCAGCATCAAGATAATAATGCTGGCCAATGAGAGACTCCTGCTCAAAAGTCTCAGTGGCTTGAAGTTTGTTGTTTATTATGAAAGCAAAACTGAGGTTTGGATTTTTTTTTTTTTTTTTGGTTTTAAAAGCAAAACAAGGCTTTTGACCTAACAGCATGCTTAATCATTTGTGATAAGCATCTACTTCCCTGCAGCATTGAATGATTTCATTGAGAAGTTAAAAGCTTTGGTCTAGACTATCTGATCAGAATAACTCTCCCACATGCACTGCAGCTGCAGTATTTTATCCACCCCACTCAGGACCCTACAGAAACAAGAGTTTCAACCCATTGAAGAGTTTAACCAGACACAAGCATATCAGTATTCCAGCAGTACCTGTGGTTTTCCTGAGTGTGTTTTACTGAAGAACGTTGAGCTCTTTTCTTTTTCCATTTTTTTTTCTTTTTTAAAATAATAATTGCCTTCTATTCTTTATATAAAATGAGTTTTGCAAGGAAAGGCACTGCTGGTCTGCTGGCACAAGCTGTTGAGAACCAGACATGTCTCTTCTTCATCAGCATAATGCCATCTGCTACAGACAGGAAGGAGGAGATTAAAACTAAGGAAGAAGGAAGAAGTCTTTTCCAACAAGAAAGATGTTCATTAAGTCACTGGTGATATCCATTCAGTATTCTCTAGTTCTAGTCAGGAAAACAATCAAACTGTTCAAAATATAGTATATTCCTACAAAAACAAGTGCATTAATTTTCTTTCCCCTTTGTATTACAATTGATCCATGTGGACTTTTGAAGACTAAGAAGCTCTGAGGATAATGCAAAAAAGATACATTTAATAACACTTTTATGACAAGAAACGCTAAAATGTTTTGTGTTTCAAATATTTTAGGCCATTAAGGAAATGTCACTCAGGGCAAGGAAAATACCAAGAAAAAGTAAAAAAAAACCCTGTGTAAAAGTCCTCTCACATATCTATTAAGAAAATTAAAGACTGACTTTATTTCTGGATTACCTACCTGAATCCAAAATTAAAAAACAACAAACACGAGGTGGTTTCTGTTTACATAAATTAATGAACACCATGAAAATATGAAAATTACTTTAATCTCTTTATTATCAAAGTTACACTTAGAGACTTTAACTAAAATGGATCCTCACTGAGCTAAACTATTGCAGAAACACTCTGTCAGAATAGACCCAGTCCCTTAAAATTTACATCATACACAGAGAAATTAGATCATGAGTAAATAAAAATGTCATCTTTTTTTTCTTTTCAGACTTTGTGGATTCACGCAGAGGAGCAGAAGGAAGTAAAAGGAATTTCAGTCTTTCCTTACAATGGCTCGCTTCTAAAACTAGAGTATAAATAAGGTGGGCATTCTAATATGTAAAAAAACCTCTTCTTGAGTTCTGAGGGCAGGGCCACTACATCCAGAAGAACTGAGCTGTAAACTCAAATGGAGTAAAATCCTTCTTTTCAAGAAGGAAATATTCATCTAGCAAATTAATGCCTACCCAAACCAGTATTTCTTTGGGCAGCAACTTTCTAAAGGGTACTACTTTGGTATGTTCACTTCTCCATCTACTCTGTACAGGGAGCCAAAGAACCTAACACGGGGTGCTGGACTCCCCTGGGAACCTGGAACATAAATGTTGTGATAGAGCAACTCTTGTTCAAGGCCACATAGGAGAGCTACAGCACATTTAGGCAAAATCATGCCCTGTGCCATCTCTGAATTAATCCTTCAGTGCCCCCAACCCTGTAACTGATGGTCTCTTTTTAAATAAATGTCCTGTCTCTACTAAGAAAGCTGCTATGTCTTTGTGCCATATCTAGCAGAACGTAAAAACACCAACTGCAACATGAGCAAGGAGAAAAAGCTGAAGAGATATCATATCATTGATACTGAGACTGGGAAGTCATATAGCAATATATCTGTCAATATTGGAATGCTCCCAGGAGCATGATTCCTTGTGCTTTTTCAGCACTATACAATGGTGTGTTTGAACAGATTTCACTCGCTGAAATTTTGGCTTAATACTCAGCTTGAAGCTACCTCTCTTTTTCTTCACACCATTATACTTAATTTCTATTAAGATACTTTAAATGAGGCTCTTCTAACACTGACCGGAAGAGATGTGGTCTGCACTTCAGTAAAGAGGCAGGAAAACACTGAGTGAAATATACTGAATTATGTCAGTGACTTCCTATTTGTCCACTTATCCCACACAGGTTCTTTTTCCCACTCTGTATATTTTATTAGTCTAGTTTAGTCTCCTAGAATACATCTTTTATTCATTCTTCCTATTCTTTAAATACTAGCTAAATGGCTTCTTTCTTTTCAACTTGAAGACACTCAAACCAATGAGAAGAAAAGAGCAGGATTTTTTTTTTTCTTTCTTTCTTGCTCTTTTTTCCACTGACAGAATTTAGTATTCTCTTTAAATATATTGGCCAACACATTTGCTGCTCTATGACACTCAAGATGAAATAGACAGTCTCTTCATATTCAGCTCCATGGGAGTTCTGCTACTGACTTTTCTGTAGCCAGGATATCAGCTGTTCTCCAAGACTTTCAGTTTTCTACCCAGCACTAAGTATATGAGGTGGACTGTTCTTCATCTATGCATAATACAACAATATTCAGTGGACATTTAAGAGGAAGCCTTCAGATTAAACCCAAGTGAATACTTACAGCAAGCTAGTTAGCAATTTGTAAGGCCATAGGAAAAATTTTATCCCTTAGCCAAGGTGATATAATTCAGAATAACTCATCTGGGGCTAATACATCTCAAAAATAATTTATTCATATAGCTTGACTCTTTCTCATACTCCTTTGTCACATTTCCTTCCTAAATCATTAACATCATTAATATTTCTTATTTATTGCTGAAAAGTAAGAAAACACACATAATACATAATCTCCATCTTACCTTTAAATGTCTAAATGCCTTTAAAACTGATTTATGTGCATTCAAAACAGAATGAGAACCTTAAAAGGTTGCTTAATATTCATAGCCATGTACTTGTCAATTGTTTTTAATTAAAAAATCACAGAAAAATGCTAAGAAATGCTCTAGTGCTTATTGTGGGCAGAGTTTTCTAAATGTATATCTTCTGAGCTACGTGTCTGGGTTCTATTTAACATCAGTAAAGAGAGATTGGCATTTGAGAACTGTGATTAACCATTCCTAAAGCTGCCACCTACTAAGATTGAGTGGATCTTGTCTTAAAACAACTGACTTTCCATTAATTTTAAGAAAAACTTGCAGCAATTCTGGAGTCAAAGCTATCTGTTCTGTAGCCATCAATATTATAAGACCTGATTCCCAAACCGTGTCAGTGGGGCAGGGGAAGCACTTGGGCACATGTGGGTTTGTGAAGTGTCATCCCATATTTTCAGTGGAAAGTTATTGGTGAGATAAAGGGGTATGGATTCCACTTACTGTTCTCTGAAATATATATGTATAACTTTAACTAATTCCTTAGTTCCCATTTCCCCTATGGAAAATGGGGCAATACTTACCTTCTAAATCAGATTGTTCTAAGGGAGCTGCTCCATAACCTGTGTGAAATAATGCTGAGATTTCACATGGACCATTTGGAAAATGTAGTATTAACTTCTATTTTCCCTTTCTTTCTGATTCAAATGTCTCTGGCAAACATAGTTTAAAAACAATTTTTAAAAGGAATTAATCTTTCATTGAAGGAAATTAATCCTGGACTTTGAGAGGTAACAATATCTACAGAATGTGTTGTTTTGGATAAGTCTGAGTATAAAGAAAGATGCATAAATGAAAGAAAAACAACTTTTCATGTTTGCTGAACAACAAAATATGCAGTAGACTCTCTTTTGTATTTGATTATAAACTTTTTGAGAAGATAAAGCCTTCTGGCAATACATCAAACCTTCCTGCTTGGTTTCAGTCTAACAACTCCAAACAGAGCACTTCTTTATAACTTCCCTCCACAGTGCTCTTTAAAATGTCCTTAGGTTTCCCTCCAGGCAATGGCAGCTATAGTATGTGCTGAAGGATTTGTCACTACAGATATTAGTACACTATCAAATAGAGAAATTCTTTTTAACTCTGTGTCAAATGCAAAATTATCATCACTAATACAAGAATTTAGCAGTGTTCTATATTTTTTTTTTAATCTAATGCATTTTCATTAATGTAGCTTTCTTATCAAACTTGAGGGATACTGTAACAGACAAATTGTGATGACCTTGGGCTGATTCAGCACTGAGCTTTTAATTTGAATATATAATATTATCTGGGAATACATATTCCAAAAATGACAAAATGGACCACAGGAATGACTTTTCTTTTTGTTTCACACAATTAGCTTGTAATTTGTAACTAGTATACTAATTCCAAAATTAATTCCAGATCTCTAAATAATGTTTTATCTGCACATATTTAGAGAATGATTCAGATGCACAAAATATTAACAAGGGTTGAAATTACAGAATTATAGGCAGTACCAGAATACTATTCTAAAACTACTCTTCTCTCTTCTAAGGTTTTTCTCTAAATCTACACAGATGAAACATTACTGAAATTAGTATATTTAATTTGCTTTTGCATGAAGACCTTCAAGTATTTTAAAAATAGATTTTAATTATTCCTTTCCTTGTCTTGGTGAACAGAAATTGTTGCTGTATTCATTTCTACATTAGTATTCTAAAAGAAAGATATTTGACGGATTTGGTCTTTTCTATATTGTGGACAAATCAGAAACTGACTGATGGACAGTCATGTATTAGCCCAAGCATGGTACAACTTCTGTCATAGCTAGAGAGTATTTTCTTGGGGTTTTACATTACTGTGTTCATTTTTATTATTGTTAATATTTACAGCATGTGAGTTTAATCTTGCTTCTGATATGCAGCAATGCACCAGGTTTCTGCTGCTTTTCTTTTTCCTAAGAAATTATTTGTGCTCCTCTCTCTCAACACTTCATTCTCAAGCAAGCTGTAACAGCTTAGAAAAGAGATTTTCAGCTTTAAGCCTGGAGAAGGGAACAGGACAGGATCAGTCTTCAGGCTGCTTTTCTCCCTGTTAGAACTGTAAAAGGTTCCCATCCTTACAGAATGCACAGCCCATCCACTTCAGATGTTTATAAGCCTCCACATTTCTGTTCTGCACTAAGCTGTGTGGTTTGCAATGGAGGGATGGCCAAGTGCTGTTCACTGCCTGCCAGCACAGCCTGGAAAGTCTCAGATCACATTTCCTCCAAAGGCTCTGCCCCTCGACCCCAAGGTGATTTTGGGTACACTGTTCTGTCTCTTTCTCCATACAACAGAGATTGATCTTCCTACGCAAAGAACTTTGTTACCTGTGGCCACAAAGTCAAAAAAGTTAATAACATTAATGGAATTGTTCAAAATTGAGTTTAACAGAGTTACTATCTGAATTACCACCACCACGGAAAGTCTCCCCAGACCCATCCCTGACTTTCCCGCATGCACAGCTGTAAACCACCCTTCAGAGCCTGGCTATTTTGGGATGCACACAAATTGAGGGATGTTCTGGCTGAACAACTTTATTGTTCCGGGGACCCTGCTATAATTAAGCCTGGCAAAGAAAGTATTAGCAACCCATCTCTTCAGAAACTTAAAAATTCCTGTATTATCTTACTTCTGGTTTGAAATTGACCTTAATAGTGAAATTAAGAGTAAAATCCTCTTAACTGCTTTGAAGTTCTGGGGAATTTAATGCAATAAATATTTTTTTCTCTTTTAAAATAAATTCAAAAGTTACTGAAAAAGTTTAAGCACAGTTTTGAGGGGAAAAAAGAAAAGAATGTTTTTAGAATTTTGAAAATTCTCTTGGATAAGTTCTGTGTAGATTTCAGGTTTGGACTTGAGACTTGTAAAGTAAAAATAAACATTTGAGACGGTTGCATAAAAATTTGAGACTACTTCCAAGTTGTTTGTCTGTTTGTTTGTTTGTTTGTTTTTTTAACAGGTGTAATGAACCTTCCTGCAGTCAGTCAGTACAAAAAGAATTTAAAATTTATATTACATCCCAGTTAATATCTTGGACTGAAATCTTATAGTGCTTTTGGGTTTAGGTAAAGAATAAGTAATACATTTAGGATATTGAGTTGGCCAGAGAACAAATAAAATTCTCTTTAAAAGAGCTTCCAAATTATCTTAATGTAATATTTTTAAGGAGCTTTATTGTGAGTGTGAAAATCTTCTTGTTTCATTTTTCTTGTTTCTCTCTACAAGATTTTTTTATTGTAATTCTTCTTAAGCCAAACTCTATTTTTTCAACTGATATTTATGACTTCTTATGATTTAATTTTTGCAAGTAAGATTAGGAAAATTTAAAAAAAAAATCGAAAAAATCTATTCACAAGCCTAAATGACAGGACCAGAATATTATTTGTCCATTTTAAGAACTGGATGATTTCTTTGAGTTCTAATAGATTTTGTGTACTTTCAGTTGTTTTTCAACTTCAGCAAATATATCTTCTTTTCCTTTTCCTTTAAGTAATGAGTAATCTTAGAAGTACTGCACAGTAGGAAGCAACCTTACAGAAAATGAAATAGGTCTCACAGCAAGTACATAGAATTATTTGGAATAAAATGCAGCATGGTTTGATGAACAGAGATTTGGTCTAGATTGGTCTTGAAGAACAGTGTTTCACTCTTACTGTGGTAGCTGACCTTCTAAGTAATCTTAATCAAGCCTTATTACTTCTGCTTTCCATTTTCAGAGTTTTCCTTCTATTTTTGTGAGGTCAAGTCTTAAGGTCGGGGACACAGACTGACTCTATGTCTCCACAGTACTTAGCACAGTATGGCTTTAATCACAAATAGCTTGCAAAAACATCTATATTTATCTTTACAATCAAATGATTTATTCATGTTTGGTCTAGACAAACCATGCAGTTACTCTTGCATGATGAACAGATATAAAATATAGGAGTTCTTCAGATTCATTATTCTCAGGATAGTCTGTAATTGTGTACTTATCACTAGCAAGGATGAATATTTTATACTTGCAAGCACTTAAAGTGCACCCCTTCACTTGCTAAAATACTGTGGCTCACATGAACTCAGCTGATATCAGAACATGGATATTAGGACATGCTGCACAAGGATCCAAATGTCTAGGGAATTTATTTAATTTATGATGTTAAATAGTCTGCATTTGCAAATCTTACAAGGTATCTCTTCTTAGTGTATAAGGAAAGAGACAAAGGATCTTTACATAGCTGCAAGGAGCAGCTTGTTGGATAGGCCCCTGAAGAATGGGTGTTCAAACACTGCTGTGATGGGCAGCAGTTTTAAATCCCACAGTGTGAGCACGGAGTTAGCAGAAATGTCAATATGAGCTCTATAAAGCAGAATGCCACCAGTGTTCTCATTGAGGGATAGGAAAGGGGAAATGAGTTTTTGAAAATAGTCATAAATAATAAAAAATGGTTGGCCTATAGCATTTTTCTTAAATTAACAAGAAGAACTTGAACCCAGTATAAAGTGCCCCAAAGAAAACCTGTCCAGTCTTGAGGGATGGGGGTTTTGATCAGGATAGATCAAGTGTGTGAACAATTTTCAGATGCGTAATTTATTTCCTGTTTTGAAAGAAATTGCTTAGCCTTGAAAGGTTTGTCAGGAACATTATCAAGTTTTTTAAGAGTGTTCAGGGAGTTCAGCAGGAAGAAAGCAATACATTCCTAGCAGATCCCTTCCAAACTAAAATACAATTTCATAAAATATTCAGCATCTTTGTGGGCTTATAGTTATACTTATAGGAACCCATTCTCCTAGGATAAGGAACTGAATCTGTTGCATATGTAATGAAGCCATAGGTAATCATGGACATAACTGAGGGTAGAATCCATCCTTCCTAGCATGAAGCTCTTGTGGGGAACAAAGAAACAAGGAGCTCTGCAGAATGTCAGAGTTATTATTCAAATTTATGAGCCAGTCACCAAACTGCAGTGCAGCTCCCACACAGACTACAAAAACATTCATGGCACCTCTAAAAGCAGAACCTTTGAGCCACAGAGGCTTTCGTTTTGGCTTTGCTTTTGAATTCTACCAGAGCTCTTGCTCCCCATCCCTTTGTGGTGAACTCTCTGAGAACACTGCACTAGCCCCACATCTCTACCCAGCCAGCCCAGAAAGCCTTAAAGAGTCTGCTCACACTCTGCCCAGAGCAGGGAGGGACTCTCCAAAATAGGTTAGATCTCTGGGATAAACAAAACAAAATAAAACAAAACAAAAAACCATAAACAAAACCAAAACCAAAACAAACACACAAACAAACAAAAAAAAAAACCACAAAAATGAAGAGAATTTATTTCAGTCTGGTGCCTGGTAAATATGAGCAAGTGCTCATCAGATTAGAGGCAAGAAAGTCCAGCCAGCTCCACACTAGACTATGACCAGATGCACAGCATTGGGTGAACCACTTCCATTCTGTTTCCTTTGCTAGTCTTTCCTTTATTGATTTTTGGTCAGATCCAGACTTCACAACTGAAATGTCTGACCTGTGCTTTAAAAACAAATATTTTAATGGTGCTTTCATCCCCAGACATGTGCCACCAGCAATGTCTGTGTCACCTGCTGTGTTGTTTCACTGTTCAGGTCTTGGGCTCTATCTCCTGGGTAGGAACAGCCAGCCAGCATCACCCACCACCCACCTCTGCTGGGGATTTCCCCTGGAGGGAACCCGTTTGCATCAAGGCAGAGGCAGACAAAGGAGTCATAGAGAATGTGGTGATGCTCAGGGAGTGAGGCTGTGGTGTGAGGACAAGTCCAAACTGATGTGGAAGGAAAAACACTCAGCCCTGATGAACATGAGTGGCCAGAGAAGGCGATGGAGATGGAGGCCCTCGAAGGCTTCCAAGAGGAGCGGGGACATTCTGCTGATAATAAGGAATGAACAGCTCAGGTGAGAGGACCTGGAAACATCATCTGGTCCAGCTCTTTGTGGCAAAGGGTCCTCACATTATCTAGCACCCCACTCAATCACATCTTGAAAACTTCAGCAGTGGGGTCTCTATCCCACCCCTGGGGAGGTCACTCCAGTTTTCATGGTAATTCCCACTGCCTGTGTGAGGCAGTCAGGTATTTTTTTTACTGCCTCACTATATGCTTAAAATGCACATCTCTCTGGGGTGTCCAAGTCTGGATCCCACTATTATCAAGTCTTCAGAGTAAATATTGTTTCTCAGCATGAATCTGTGCTAATAAAATAGAGTTCTGGTTCTATCTAGGTCCCATAGCTGTTTCTGTAATACAAATAATCACAAATACAAGATTGAGATTCTCAGAAGGGGTTGGAAAAATAGGTTTAAGGCAGTAAAACTTATGTAAATAATGTCAAATAAGGCAGACTGGAAATTGGTGAGGAAAATGGTGAAGAATGAGGTAAGCAAAGGTGGTAGAATGTTATAGGAAGAAAAAAAAAACCCAAACAGATATTTTTACAAGAGAATGATATTTGAAGTCAGGAAGTTTTATGCACATTTCTCTCTGACAGATCCTTTCTGATGAAGAATGTAAATCAGAAAGATCTGATATTGCTTTGTCAGTAACTCAACCAGAAAAGTATCATTTTATAAAAAGAAAAAAAACTATAAAGAGGAGAGATAGAATAAACCTTAAAGTATGGTCACATGGAAAAGAATTATTTTGGAAAAAAATAGCAAAGTGGAATATGGAGTAATGGGCAGTGAAATATTTAGCTACAGCATGCTATTTTTGAAAACTGTATTAAAGTAAAAAATAGGAAAAAAATTATATAATAGTTTATTGATAGTGTAGGAAACTTATTTTCAATCCCATGGTTGTGTGAAGGTGAGTACATTTTGCCAATTAGCAATGAGAAATGCTAATAACAAAAAGGAAAATAGATATGAAAGAGAGACATGAGAAGAAACCTGGAAATCCTCTAGGAAAGTTTATAGTTATTATTCATTCACTCACCGGAAATTTTATAATTATAAATTTTTCTGTACAGTTCTCTATATCATGTAAACATGACCATCTGCCAGAGAAAACCTGCTTTTCCAAAAAAACTATATATCAGCTTAAGATGTAAGAGAACAAAACATATTCATGAGAAAAATCTCTACCAGGAGAGAAAATCTATATATGTGTGAGTGTAGGTGCATACACAGATCGAGACCTGTGTTGTTGTCATGCTTCTTTTTTTTGTAATATTTGCTTTCATACAGGCATTACTTGCACAAAATTGTGCTACGTGTCTTCTGAACCTTTGCAAAGTTCATTTCCAGGGAGGGCACCAGGGGATGGAGAGAGATATGCAGGAAGCAAACTTGCAGAGAGGAGACAGCCGTCATTAATGCATCGATCCGGCTGCCGGGTCCCCGCGCTCTGCGCGGCCGCCCCTCGGCAGGCCCGAGCCCGGCAGCGCGCGGAGGGCTAATGCGATCTGACTCCCGATCGATGCCAACACGCTCCTGGAGGCACTGTTTGTGCTTGCCGGGGTACTAGTTTGGAGACGCTGCTGGATTATGTTTTACACCTTTTTAGCATCTAACAAGCATTCTGGGCCTCTAACAGAAACCAAACACAATTATCAGAAGGCAGAGAAAGGCTGGAGGGCTCGGTGATGTTGTGATAACAGAGTGAACCTTTGACCTCCCAGTTAATAGTCTAAACCTTGCTTAAATTAGTCATGACAGAGGGCTAAAGTCTGCACTGACTTTTAGCTTTTAGAGTCTCATGGAAACAAACAGTCTTGAGGGAATTCAGGCACTTCTAAAATTTGGTCTTCGAACTGAAAAGCAGCTAGGAATGAGCTGGGATTCTAAACGCTGTGCCTGTGATCAGTTTAGACACGCAGGCACACAGCGAGTGGCGTCAGTCGTGTTTGCGAGCAAACTCCACAGGGATGCTGCGACTGCAGACTTCATCTTCCCCATCCTCAAAGAGATCCAGCCAGCTGGTGCCACAAGCTGTTGGAAGGCAGAGTGGGATGGCACTGCTGCCATCCATCCTCTGTGTGAGCTGTGGGTAAAGGTCTCCTGCCTCCAAAAGCAAACCCAGGTCTCTCCAAAAGCGCCGAATCCATCTGACAAACAGGAGAGTCTAAACCAACTTAGGATCATTTAGTGGCTCTAATATCTGTTCACTGCAGAGATTCAGAGTTACAGCTCCCATTTGAGCTACAGGATGCCACACAGACATTATGGTATGCAATAATTTCAGATAGCATATTTATACAGAGCCATTTAAGCTCCCCAAAGCACTTCACGTGTGAGACATAGGCAAGCATTATTTCATTCACCCGCAAAATGAAGTCACCCACTCATCTGAAATACTCTTCTGCACTTCAAGTATGTTAATCTCTAAGCAAAAGCAAAAAAAAAAAAAAAAATATAAAAAAAAAAATGCAGAGGAACCTTACAAAAAAAGGGCAGGAAATGTGTATTCCACAAAAGATAAAGATAACAGACTTGTTTACTTCTAAGTGCCTTCTGATCGTATAGGAAAAATTCATCTCTAAAGAAAAAAATCCTTCAAAATTTATGTTCTCTCTGACAATCTGACAAGATTGTCTGCTTTGCTTATGTGCATTTCCCAGTCCTCTTTCTGATTTTTAAATTATTCAAAGTAGGACACTTTTATCAGTTCAGACACTTGAGAAAATCTGTCCTGTTCATATTTTCTATTAATTTTTTGGAGATCAAATAGTCAAAGTGCATGGACAGAAGTCCTCCTCCAGATCCATCCAGAATGCCCCCATCCCCCCAAAATTCTGATGAAATTTACCATCCCCATTGACTCGAATAGATCAGAGAGGATGTGTAGGAAATCAGCTGCTAGCACTGCTTTTTGCTATGTGAAGAAGTCTTCATTTGCTGTGCTGCTAGAAAAATAGAACTCAATTCAGCACCAAAGGCCCCTTGTCAAGGACACAGAACTATTACACCATGTGCTGTAACATAATACTAGAAGGTTATTACCCAGAAAAAACACAGGATTAGGCTCACCAGAATCACTACATGGAGGAAAAATGTACGTGAAAATTTTGTCCATTGCTTGAAAATACACAATTGTTTACACATCTTGTGTCTTCCCCGTTGTGACTGACTTCAACATCAGCACTTCCCAACTCTTTCCTATCTAAAAAATTGTCACTAGAGATGCAAAGAAATGAGCATGAAACACTGATAAGTCTGAGGCAACATGGAGTATCTGTGCTGCTGTTCTTGTAACAAAGCAAAAGATGTGTTTGATTTAAAGAATATTTATTTTCAATGAAAAGAATAAAATGCTGTACATGTTCTCCAGAGTTCTGGAGTTTACAGATACCAAGTTTGCCCAGCACAAGCAAGGCAGCTTTGTTTCTCTTTAGAGCTCAGGAAGGCGAAGGTCAGACAAATCAGAATATGGAACATTTGGTTCCTCATTGGCCTCCCTGGTGCTTTTTCCTCTCAATGCATTTCATTTTCTTGGCAAATGTCTGTGACATATCAGTAAGTCATTTTAACTCTTCTTCATGCCCTACTATTTCAGTTTCAAGATCATTAATAAAACAGCAGCTTGGAAGGTGGCACAACAGGCATTCTAGGATGCAAGCAGGTAGGGTGGCTTTCTGA
>VZRX01015886.1:0-37919 GCA_013398075.1 Notiomystis cincta | reverse complement strand
TATTTATATTTATATTTATATTTATTTATATTTATACTCATATTTACTTCTAAATCTGTCCCAAGGGATTCAGTACTAAGCAAGACTTTAGTTCAGTTATACTCAGCTGGATTACTCTCTTGCTTTTGTAATTATGTCTATGGCTGTGATTTCAGAACCATAGGAATATCAGTATCTTTTAGAAATGAGTCTTGATTAAAGTAAAGGAATACCTAAGATCAGGCAGGCTTGGTCTAGGTATTGATCTTATCAATCTTTATTTTCTTGAAATTTAATTATTTTTTTATTTTCTTAATATTTCAGGGTTTTTTTCAGTTTCCAGTTGCTGAAAGCTCGAAGAACTCTAGTCAGCATGTGCCTTACAGATTTTCTTCTAATTATTTTCAACATATTAATTTAAAATATAACTTTGGGTTATTGGATCACATTACATATATTATGTCACACATCCTATTACAGAAAATTTTGGGAATGCCAAATTGCATATTTTCATTACTCTGTGTACATAAATAAAAACTGACATTTCCTAGGGGAGTTCTTCATCCAGGGATATGACTGTGTTAAATTAAGCCACAGATTCCCAAGTTATTAGTCCAGCTTAATACTTCATCACCCAACATCAATCTGTGACACCAAAACATAAAATTGTCTTTTAGTCAGTAAAGAGAAAGCTTATGAAAACCAGGAATGATTGTTTTGCATTTATTGTTGCTTTTCCAAGTTTCATCATTATTATTTTTAGAAGTGAATGTTCTTAAATTATTAAGTTAGAAAAAATGCTGATTTCAATCTCAACTACAACATTGATAAAGTTAAGTCCCTTGTAAAACAGTTACATGCGTTATTTCACAAATATAAAAAATTGACAATGGAAGTGTGTATTTTTTTGGTTCTTATTTATTTGGGGTTTTTAATTATGTGCAATTGTTGGACTATGTATGTTCAAAACTGATTATATTTCAGGGAAAAAAAAATTTATTGAGAGAAAATTCTTGCTTCATCAGCATTCATAGGAGACTTTGGTGTGATAAGAACATTCAAAATGTCTTTTTGGAAACAATCTAATTTAAGATGATTTTATAATGGTACAGAACAGGCAAAACTAGCTCTGAGTAGCAGAAAATAAGCAGAGAGAGGGGAAAAAAAATATTGCTGCTGTAGAAGTGTGGCCAAACACAGGAAAATAATGAAATACAACAGAATGTTCTCAGTGCTAAAATTCATATTAAATACTGTGCTCATGCTACAGATCTGTATGGCTCCAAGTCTTTCCAACTCTGAAAGTAAAACTCATTTATTTGATAAGAGCTTCCCAAAGAACTGCTTTTTGACTTTCTGCTAGTTTCAAGAGAAAGAGAAAAGAGGAAGTGGGGGAAAAACACCCAAATATTGTTAATTGTCACTTGTAAAATTAATGGCTGCTTTCCTCCAAAAAAAAATTCCTAGGAAAAGAATCTCCTACTATATAATGTATTATACTACAGGCAGGGGCAGTAGCTGCTAAAAAAGCAACAAATCATTGAGATATTGATAAGCAAGGTTTGAAAGAAGACATAATGATACTAAAGAAAGGAAGTCTGCTTAAAAGCTGATAACAAGAAATGAAGAATTAAAATACTGCCTTGGAAAACTGAAGCCTGGGACAGGAAGAAATCACCCAGATCATTGAAACCAGATCCTTGCAGTTGTGTGCATTCACTGCCTCATCCAACTCTGGGCAGCTCATCACTGGAGCTCTAAACCAAGTGATTTGTCCCTGCACAGCTGCTGTACACAGGGAGATGGGAAACTGCTGAGAGGATGCAGCCTGAAATAAAAAAGGTCTTGGAGTCCCAGGTTCCAAGAGCCAATGCTCCAAACACATCCTCATCCTCTGAAAGAAATCACAGCAACTTACAGATAAATCCAGGACACAAGGAAGGAAACGAAAGCAAATGTCAGACAGCCAGTGACACAAAAAGAAAGAGAGATAGCAAGAGTAGTATTCATATCCATATTCCTGAAATAATCAATAATTTCCCAGGAGAAAACCCCAGCAGGCTATAGGAATATAGAATACACTAATATCTTTAACTACTGCTCAGTTCTCGTATCTCGGTGTTCAGAGCATTTTAATAATGCCTGAAATAGAGAAAAAACTAGTGCTGATTGTCACATATGATACAATAAACATCTATATGTTCAATAAATAGAAATCTAAGTACATTTAATAGATATTTTACAAAGCAAAGCATATGACAGAGTGAATCGAATTATAATTTTTATTCTGTTAGCTGTGGGGAACCCTCAATATAATAAGAGAAGTAAGGAGAAGAATAAGGAGAATATTCAAGTTGTTTGACAAGTGGGGTTCTTTTACAAACATAACCACGTAAAGCTAAGCAAAATAAGAATACCTTTCCTGGAGAAATTCCATTGTAAGAGCACTTAAGGCTTTTTGTTCATTTTTACGCGAAAGAAAATAACAAAGCGAAAAACAGAAATTCTCAGTGAAACAAAATATTCTTTGTGAAATATTCTATTTTCAGATGAGATGTTTGCTCTGAGCCAGTTCACCATTAAACATCATCACCCATGACTACAGAACTTTCTGGAGGCTGTGGTTCAAGAGCCTTTTAGCCCAGCTCTTGGCTGTAACCTGTGTCACCCTGCTCTGCTGCGAGTGAGAGAGCACGGGAGGTTTCCTGTGTGAAATGCCTGTCTGTTCATACTGTTGCCTATATTTCTTTTTATGACAGTTTTCAACTGTATCATTGTGTTCTATCTAAATTAAAATAAGGTATCCACAAATGCTTACCACAAATGAAAAATTATTTATATGTTATCAGCCGAACAAGACTATCAGCTTTAGACTGCAATTTAATCTGTTTCATATTCTCAAGCAAAATTTCTCTGAAGATATTTGAAAAAAACCCTGAATTGTCTGAGCTATCACATTCTTGGATTCCTGCAACAGCTTATGTGGTCTTTTAAATTCTGTGGCTTTTTGTTACCCTCAAAGTTAGAGTTATATTTAAAATAGCATTAAATCCAGGCAGAGTTTCTGCGTTAAGCCTTTTCTCTGCCTCAATTGTCCTCTCTTTAAAAATTAAGTTAATATCTTTCAAGTTATTAACACTGTCAATATTTTCCTTTCTAGAATAAAAGTATTTTAATTTAAAAATTAGCAAAACTGTAATCGAAACTTTCTACCTCTTCACAACAAGGTTTGCAATAAAAAGAAATGTGAAATGCCAAATTGATCCATTAACACTTCAAAAGGCTAAGCAGTGCCAACAATAAAAGTCACTCAGTCCTTTCCCATTTATTAATTACAATGACAAAACCTCAACAGAGGATTAAAAAGAGGAAACTTTTGATTAAGTGTTAAACAAAGATTTTTTAAGGCCTTTGTTTCTTAATATTTTAATCTCTAATTTTAATTTGAGACAATCTAATTTCTCATTTTACTGAAAACAAAGAAAAAAAAAATTTTTGAGTGCAGCAAACCCCTATCATCATTACAGAAAGACTTGTAGGCACAAAGACAATGCTAAGTAAATCAGCTCTATATGTTCAACTCTGCTGGATGTGGCTGAGGTGGAGTTAATTTTCTTCATAGCATTTTGCATAGTTCTGTCTTCTGGATTTTTGACCAAAGAGGTGATGATAGCACAGGGATTTTGTCGCTGGTTGGAGGGATGATCAAATGGTTGTTTTCAGCTAGGGTTAACCCAATTCTTCAATTAATCCAACCCACCAATTAATCTTTCATTATTTTAAAGGGTGTTTTTAATGGGTTTTTAGGGGGGGTTAATGCATTACCTTCCATATAAAATGTCTACAAAATGCAATCTAAAGTCCTGCTCAATCAGAGATTAGACAAATGTGAACAAAAGGCAGAAATTCAAAGAAAGTTAGTTCATACCATCAGAAACACAAGTTTCCAGTCAGAAGGATACATTTTCTGCATTACTAAAAAGCCCCCAGAAGTTAGGGTATGTCACAGCAATCCAGGTTACAATAGTAAAGATATGGATAGGAATAGCAGACTTCAAACAAAAGAGGAAAGATCACAAACTAAGCAACCCACAGATAATAGAACTTTTTTGGTATTATATCAAAAATAACTTGAGCCCTTTTTTAACCTTATTTCTTAATTTTCATTTTTATGCAAATATATTTGAATGTGTACACATTAATTTGTTAGTTTTAATACTTTCTGCAGTTTGAAGCTTTAGCATTTTCTGTTGTACACACAACTCTGCCATTTCATGAACATTTTCCTATCTTTCCAAACACATACTGACCTAGTTTCAGTGTCTGAAGGTCAGTAGTAGCAATCAGGAATCACACAGCTCAACTTCACAATGCTAGGGAATGCTAAAATGTCCTTTCTCTTTCTCTCCATTTGAAGTGCATTAAGAAATGTTTTTTCCAATTCTTCCATTTTGTTTTAGCTTACCAAAGTGTTCTCCTCACATATAGGGTGCACTGAGACCCCCTCAGATAAAGATGACATTCAGAAAATGTACTTTTTATTCAGCAGATCTACTACAGAAACATTTGCAGTATCTAAAACTATGTGGAGTCATTCTGCATGCAGGCAGCTTTTCATTCTTATTCATCTCTTCGTCTACTTTCTCATTATCTGAAACAATGTTACGCAAGCAGTTTATTACCTCCACATTTCTGCAGCCTTGCTCAGAGGTCTCTTCATCTCACATCACTTATCTAACAACCAGCAGACAACTTCCACATGTTACTTGAACTATTATGAGCCAACACATTCCATTTGCTTAGTTTAAGAGCTGGAATACAAAATACTTTATTTATTTGCCTGGTTTAAGGCATTTCACACAAACATCAGACTTGGCACTTAGTCAGACTCTGGGGACCATGCCTACAAATTAAGTAGCCAAGAGAGGCCCTTAACTGGGATTTGGCTTATTGAGATGAAATGTGGCCATTGGCAATAGTCCAGATTCCTCAGACATTGCAATATTCTGTAAAAAAACAAACAAACAAACAAAAAACAGACCACCAAACAAAAACCAACCAAAATAGAGTTTAGCTGGCTTTTAGCACGTATGGAGACAGCTCCAACACAGCAAGAGCAGCCCGTTGCTGTGGAATAGATTTTCTAGTTCAACTAGGATTTGACTTTACTGTAAATGTAACTCCAGCAAATGTCCTTAAGGAACCTAGGGGGAAAAAAGTGTTTACAGTTAAACTTTTATATTTCTTTACCGTGATTTTAAAATGCTGCATTTGTCAAACAGTGTACTGCTTCTTCCTTGGTAATTTGGAAAGGGTGGTAATGATTCATAAAACAAGCTGCTACTAATGCTCTGGAGGGCATAGACATGTTTTTGTATTAGTTTTATAATTTCTTCTAGATGAGCTAGATAAGCCCTTAGCTTCTATAGATACAAAATCGGATATTAAATATTAAAATTGCCAGCAATTTTGTAGCCTACTGTGGGCAATTAAACTGTGGTGCAGGTTTTAATGACTCAGTCTTTCTACCTTGATTTACTTACAGATGATTATTCTGGTAGATGAAAACAAGTCTGGAAAAATGACTCCTTCAAATGAAAAAGTAGAACTAGATTTCTATACTTAACCTTTAGTAAATCTCAGAGATATTTCAAAATGGCATTAGGCTAAATCTCTTAAAACTGGTCAGAATAAATTCTAGTATTTTTGGGGTATTGCCTTTTTTGGGGGGGGGCATTGTGTAATTCCTTTTTGTTTGTTTTTCAGTGTGATACTAAGCAGCTCCAATTTGAACTACCACAGGCACGTTGTGAATGCTGTAATTTAGATGTGTCACGTCCTCATCCTCTTTCAGGTCTAGGCTAAATTTTTTATACATATTGTATTTTTTGATGTCTAGAAAGTTCCCTTCCTGGCTTCTGACAAACTAAAAGAAAAAAAGGAGTCTCTATGCTATTGGCTAGACCTCATCCAGCATACCTAGGCCACTCAAATAGGAAACAAAAACTGTTTAGTTTTTTCAGCAACATGTTAACAACCATTTTGTTATTTACTGTTTCAGCAATACTTTAGAATATTGTCTTTCACAAATAATTTTATAAATTGGTTTTGAGCTTTACTCCATGACAGAAAGAAATTTCAATGTAAGGAATCTTTATATCAAATATACAAACATCACTATTATATAGTCATATGTGTATGAATATTCAGGATATAAGTTGTTTCCTTGAGCAAGAAAAACTTGTTTTAAGATTTTCACAAGTATCTTATGTTATTTGAGAGGACAGATACCACCTAGCAGGGAATACAATAAAGAGCCAGGTCCTCTCTCACCTTTCCATATAGTTCTGCCATCTGTTATAACATGAGGCCCTTTTGCAATGATATAATGATATCCATAAAGGGAGTCATTCCCTTGTAACTACATAATTAGGAAAAGTACCACAGCTAACCAATATCATTAAATTAACACACAATCAATGAGTGGGAAGAGTCTATTGAAGCATGAGTCTGCATTTAGATGGTTTTGAACACAGATGAGTCAAGATAAGAGAATAATGTTCCTATCTTTTCCTCAGCTATCTCTTACTCCCTCAACAAAGACAGTTACCCATGGCATCTGTTGGAAAGAAACCCTCATGTCTGGCTACCCCTTATTAAATGTTATAAGGGAAAACCCAGCGACACCGTGCTAATATCAACAATGATGGATTTTTTTGTATTTTGACATAAGCATAATTTAGCAGGCAGGTCTAAGGGAGCAGTTATTCCCCATACAGGGCAGAGTGATGTTCAGATTGTAACACATCCATCCAGTTCTGGTGCAACCTGTGCAGCGTGTCTGGCCTTGGCCTGACTGTGTGCTTATCCTCCAGCTGCTGATACAGGTGAAACTTCTAAAGAATTATTTAGCTTCTTTCCAACTAGACAGGTAAGATCCCAGTAGCCATGGATCTTTGGTAATTGGGAATTAAAGTTGCACCCAAGTATGGCATGAACAGGAATTACACTTCTTGTCAGCAACTGTCAAAACAGCCCCCAAAAGAAACTACTTTATACCACCTTCTGCATCATTTGACTGTGCCCATCCCCACAAGACTGAAAAGTAGCTGTTCCAGAAACTGTGTGCTCTTCTGTTTGGATTTTTTCTCTCTTTATTATTGATCTTTTCTTTCAGGTTTCTCTGCATGTTTGTTGGTCTTTTGCTTTATATATTCTCTTTGACAGACTGCAGTGCTTTTTTTTCAGTGCATTTATTTAGTTTGTTTTCTTCTGCCTTTCTGTCTGCTCTTCATCTCCCATCTCCTGGAGATGCATAAGAGACTGATCACAGGAAAGTTTGACTCAAATTTTCCAACATGCAACAGGTGAGTAGGTTCAAAATCAGGCAAAATGTACCTTCCTATCAATATTTAGAAGAAACAGAAACAGTTTAAGCAGACATCTTCAGAAGAAAATATTCTTAAATTATCCTCTACTTAGATTGATAGATATGCCAAGTCTAGGAGTGTATAATGTTGATAAAATTAAACTGCATTAGGCTCTTCTGCTCAATAAATCCAATTCACGCTCCCTTGACATGGTCTGATTTTAAAAAACAAAAATATTCTTCACATGTTCTAAATATTCAATACTTCTTAAACCTAGATTCTCTTTGTAAATCTTTCTTTTCCTGATGTTTTCTATGCTTTTGTAAAGGTTTCATTAAAAGAGATAAGCATACACACATTAAAAACCCCAGACCCTTCTATTCATTTCCTTATTATAGCATTCAAGCTCTTTGTGGCACTGTGCCTAGTTTGTATTACCAGGACTAGGTTTCTGCAAATGAAACTCTTTCAATTAGTGTTTCAGGAAGCAATTAAATTGTCTAAAATATATTAATGAATACATTGAAATCTGGAAGAGTACCCTTTTTCTAAAACTTCCATTATTAATGCACCATCTGTTTTGTTTTGTTCCCTCACTAGTGTACAGTTTCAGTAACCTCATGTCCACAGAAGACAGTATTCTCAAAAAGCAAAGCCAAGAAATTTAAGCTGTTAAGCAGTCCTAATTATATAGTATACATTCCAAATAATTTTACAGATACAATAATCAAGGATGACTTTTTTCCTCTCTCTTTTTTGAATGTTCCGTGCAGCAAAGTTCCCTGAATAACTGTGGGTTTGATCTCAGTTTTCTTGCAACAATAAAGACAATTAAATATTTGGCTTCAGTATCTGGGGTTATTTCTATAGCAGTCAGAGAAACTAACTTTTGCACAAGGACACATACAATAATGAGAAGTAGGGGCATTTGAGCTTTCATTAGAGAAAAGGCTACAGACATCAGATGCATTTTGGGCATTATTTGTGTAGGGTACTTGAAAGAATTTGAGCTAATCGAGGTAGGGCCATGTGTATCACCATCTGTAGAGAGCATCCATAAAATATCCTGAGGTGATGACTTAAAAGGACACATGAAAAATATTAATTCGTTCAGGCTGCCAGAAGTATTTTTTTCTGTTTTAATGGTAGGAATCATCTCATTTGACCTCAAACCAAGCTAAAGTATCAGACAGTTTGAAATCTGTTCTCAAAGGCACAGATTGCTCCCTTAAACACTGGTGGCTCTTTTGTGGGGTGAGAGGAGGTGCAGGGTGAGCCGATGCACGGGATGCCCTTACAGTGAGGGGCAGAGCAGCCATGGCCCTTTCACTTCAGTGCTGAGCAGGACATTTCCAAGGATCAGAAACCACTTTAATGTTTCCAGTCCCACAGTAGCTAATCCTGAGTGTTCATTTAGTTGTGGAGATCCTGAGATACATTGCTTCATCTTTCCTTGTTGTATTAGGGACACAATTGTTTATAAAATCAGAAGTTTGCAAAATCTCTCATGACAAATTTTAATGCCCCCCCCGCAGTTTCTGCAAAGAACATGAGTCATATCTGTTGTTCAGGGTGAAGGCTCTTTCCATTAAAAGATGAAGCCAGTTGATGGTAGAGGGAATCTGGTGGAATTTCTTTGGAAACAGCGAGACCTTAGACATGAAAGAGACAAAGTCTCTGCAATTTCAGAGGCCCAGCCTCAGTGTGCATTTCAAACCCAAGCTTTCAGGAAGGCCAGAGGTGATGTGCATCAGGAAGGGCTGGCAGTGAGGGATATGATTTCAATTGGCACCTCTGGTTTCTTGGGTTTAATGTCAAGGGGGGAGTTTCTTATAATTTGCCAGTTTGTCTGCCAGCTGAAAGTCCCCCACCCTTCCCAGGAATAATGAAAGAAACATATAGATTATGTGTGAGGAGATAAAAGGAGCCCATTATCAGCATGAGGATACTTTTTTATCACAGATTTGTGACTGAAACAGCATAGCCAACCACAGAGTACAAACCCAAGGTTCTCAGGTCCTGCAGGCTGCACTCTATCTGTTACCATTTCATCATTGAAAAATTAGTTTGGGTGCAACCACCTGAGCTGCATTTAGGTCCAAGCCCTCTGAGAAACCTCTGCTCTGTTGATTTGTAAGAGCTTGAAGAGAAAAAAAATTGCATTTTTGTTCACTTTAAGTCTTTTTATTACCCGAGCAGTGTGAAGGGATCTAGTATAAAAGAGATTTAGTCCTTAAATTTTAAACATTATATAAAAATTTAAATTAGTCTCTATTCTTCAAATTGGTGTCATTATGGAAAGGTCAGAGATGATGAATTGTTTGTTGCTGCTGCAGATATAATGTACTGTACAGTTCTATTATTTGCTGTTGAAGAAAACATGATTTATTGTATAGTGTCAGAAAATATTTGCTCCAGGCCTGCGGTATATGAAATATATAGCCTGTTTGCAGCCATGTTGCTTAAGGGAACTACCACACACTCCTCTGAGGCTAAAAAGGAGATCTTTCTACAAGTCTAAATGATTATTTAGTGATTTAGCAGGAACACTATGTCTTCAAAATAGTTTTCACAGCTACACATCAAATGGTCTAATTAATAGGAAAAAAAGCAATAAACAAAACATGCACTAAGTGGCATTTCAAAAGCTACTGACCTTTGCAGTTGTTTGAGCAGACATTCTACATGCTGCCACCACAGCCACATGATGGGAGCCACAGTCAGAAAGTCAACAAAAATCTGTGGCTTCTAATCACAGATAGAAAAAAGATTAAACACTAACCTGTATTAAAAAACAAACAAACAAAAAACTATGTAGAAACAGTTTCTTCATCTTAATTTTGCTTTTTTTTCCCAAATCAGAATAAAAAAGCAGGAATAAAAAAAAAAACCTAAATTGTAAAGTACTCTTTAATTGAAATTGTTTACTTAGTTTTAATAACTCTAAAAGTAGTGTATTTAATCAAAAATGGAAATCCAGATGATGAATTTAAATCACAAATTTGGAGATTTTGAAAGAATGTGGAAGGTTTTTTAAAAGAAATTAAGTCCAACCATTTTTCTGCAAATGTACTCAAATCAGCCCTTTCTAGCAAATAAAGGTTGTCAAAAATTTTCTAACCTAGTTCAGTTGTTTTTCTGATCTGTAAAATCATAATTTCATTTCAAATCATCAGTATTTTAGCAATCAACATTTTGAAAAAGTGTATTAGACCAGCCTGTGTCACAATACCTATTTTGAGCAACAGGACACACACATTTTAAAAATGGACAATTCTTCATGAGGATCTTTGAAACGGGTTTCAAGTCTTCAGTCTCTACTGCTGAATTCACCTTCACATATGAAAAACAAGAACAGAATTATAATTACCTCAAGGCACTTATTTTCAAAGAGTATCTGGAGCATTATATTGCTCAACAGGAGAGTCTCAAAGAGTGTGGGGAGACAGTGTGAAAAGAAATGTAAGGAACACAAGAAGCTGGGAAAAGGGGCATGTGCATGAACACACGCCGAGAAAGGCAAAGAGACATCTTTCCTAGGGTGTCTTTCGAGAATTATGACATCAAATTCTAAAGCACTTTACAAAAATGTGGCAAATTCATCTCAGCTGGTAGCTCTGTTAATGTCAGTGGAGTTGCAGTGGGAATGAATTTGTTCCAATGAGAGCATCACAAGGAGTACACTACTGTTAGACTGTTACATTGGTTATTAACTCGCTTTCCTTTCACTCCTAAAGAGTATAGCTGGAGCTTCGTGGATCTATTTTTAAACTATGTAAAGTATTTGCTGCACGGATCAAAGAAATATGAAACCAAACTTACCATGGCACAGACTGGTGGAAAAATGGGCTAGACAGAAAGAAATGTCTTTGAAATATTCTATGGACCCAGCATGGAGCCTGGTTAAAGTTGCATAGCTTTCCATTTGAAAGGTCACGTTCAGAATTGGCTTATAACTTTGTGAGAGGGTTACTTTTCAAGCTGAAATTGTTCATAGTTATTCTCAGCGAGACACCTTTTTCTAAGATAATGAGCAAGAAAAGGGAAGTGATTTTTAAATTTTACTTTTGATTAATTGCCTTCAGTGCATATGAGAGCAGAGATTGAGCAGCTGGTGTGTATCAGTATCAAGAAGGTGAAAAATGTGGTTCAAGCAGATGAGAAACCTGTCTCCCTGAGTGCAGAGAATGACTTGGGAAGCTCGAAATGGATTAGGGACAATACTGGGACTGAAGAAGGGAGGAATGGTGACTAAACCTGTGAACTTCTTTCTAAATTTTGAGGGTTCCCACCCTGCTCCAAATGCTTTTGGCATCCCATTTTCAGTCTTTCCACAGTGGATTTTCACTCCTGGAGATATCTGAGCAATAGTCTGAGGTGTGCAGTGAGCAGGAAAAATGGTCCCAGTCTGAATGGGGCAAAACAAGGCCGATTTGTGCTCTCTCTGCCCTCGGGATCAGACTTGCACAGAGTCTATGCACGTGTCTATGCACAGAGAAAGGTGGCCTTGGTCCTGCTTGGGTAGTTCTGGATTTGATATGTCAATTGCAAATTCTGAGCATAGCCCTAGACAAGAGTGCTGAGCAGATACGAGGTAGAAGCTGCCCTGAGGTCTGCCTCCCCTGAAGATACAGTGGGTTTCCAAGCTGGGCTCTAGATGGGGCATGTGGTGGAAAACACACAGCTAGTGCCAGATGCTGAGGTGCCATTCATGCAGGGGTGCATTTAGCTAAAAATTAATTTAGGGAAAGCACCTTCTCCCCCAGGTCCATGAAGGTTCTCTGATGGGTGGTCTCCAGGAGACAGCTCAGGCTGTCTCAGTGACAGTCAGGATCTCTGCCATGATTTGTGTACTGACATGATGGAGATGCTTCATCAGGAGCTTTGGCACAAACTGAGAATGGAGAACAGTGCTGTATCAGATACTGTCCTGGCCCTCCATCATCCCACAGGTTTCTCCCCCTTCCTCAATGACCTCCCCCTTTCCTAACCCTGGAGACACAGAATGTGCCTTTGCTGTTCCCACAGCTGTCCTCTCCTTCCTCATGCTGCTCCTGCAACAGCTGGAAACACCACTTGCTTCTCTCCTGGCAGAGGAACAGGAGATTGTCTCTATTGATTTACCAGGAGCCTCTTTCATGGCTTTACTTCGGATGAACCATCCTGTTCACCTGCCAGTGCAGACACAATCTCAGGCTCACCTCTCTCCTTCCTCTTCTGTTTAGCTTTGTCCAAAATCAGCTGAAAAAGAGCTCTGATTTCTGCTCCATCCACGTGAGAGGAGAGACAATGCTCCACAGGTGCCTCCTCAGCATTGCCCATTTCTGGCACCAGAGATCCCAGCCCCCCTCCTTGCTGAAGCCTTTTTGTGTGCAATGAGATGCAGCAGTAAACAAAGAATAAACTTTGGCTGTTCAAACACACTAATGACCAACCAGTCAATACCACCCCATTCATTTATTAGAAACTGAGAAAATGCCTGTTACCTTTTGAGACCCAACTGCTGCAGGTGGTGGGTTTGTTTGTTTAGTATATAAGAAGCCATCGATCAGAATATTTAGCCAAAAGTTAGAATGCTTATTGTGAAGTGTTGCTGAGATGTGTGGTTTTACTGGGCTAATCTACAGCAAAAATTATTAAAGTCAGGTCAATAATATGGATTGCTCCCTTCTTTAACATCTTGCTCAAAGAAATACAAATGAATTTATTTATATCCATTTGTAATATAGATTTCTGCATCCATCTCCAATGTACTAATATTTATTCTTATGGGACTTCAACTGGTAGGTTTTTCCTTATCATATTTATTGTCATTAAATTTGTTAAATAATTTTGATGCATAATTTTATGTGTATATTCTGTGAAATAGCTTAATAAAATCAGTGTTTAAGGCTCTTCTAAAGCTTTGAAAAACATTTAGAAGAAAGATGTTTTATGGGATGTTGACCCACTAAACTTGGGAAATATATTCTCATTTTTGCCATCAATATTCCCCCTTTTGCTATGTATCAAAAACGGATTTCCTCCACTATAGATTTCTAGTTTCCTATGTAAACATGTTTATCTGCATTAGACCTTCACACTTCATAAATCATACCCTACTTGCACACTGTGTTTTGTTTGTGACTACAAGCAGGAGCCCTGTGCTTCCTTTCTCCAAGTGAAACCATTTGTACTTTGGTAATTTCATTGACTTCAATGTATGCAATTTTTATTTGAATAAGCCTATGGCAGCTTGCCTTTATATTACTGCTCAGTTATAAAGCATTCCAAATGCATTATGAAAACTTTGAAGGTACAGAAGTGAAAGATAATTTGCAAGGAGAACATATACAAAAGGTCACATTTGATACTTAGATAGGATTGATGCTTCCCCGCATCCCAACTGCTCCTCTTCTGAGCCATGGAGCTGTATTGATAAGCACACTTATCTTTCTTGATGGTAAAAATGTCCTGCTTTCTAGAATCAGTCAAGTACTGCAAAAACCAGTGGGGTCTCCCCAGAGGCATGTCCTCATGTCTCGTTGTTCATATTTGTGTTTTTCAGCTGTCTCACACAAGCACAGCATCCACACTCGGGCACATTCATCACTTCAGCATTAGGAGCCTTATCACTCGCTGTCATAAGGTGATCCACTGACAGATGCTCTGGCATTTTCATCACCCTCAATACTGTTTCCATTATATCTTGTATAGGTTCTCCGAAGGGACATGACAAGCACATGTGGAGACAAATTCATTGAAACACAAAGTAAATCCCAGTCTTTCTTTTCAAGGACTATTGAATATTTCTACTTTATTTGAAAATGGGTTGTGCTTTCCGAAGAATTTGGGTTTATCTGGGGAGGAGGTAGATTGTAGTGGTGGTGAAGGTTCTTATCCAAATGTATAAAGTAATTATGGTCCTTTCAGAGTTTAATTCACCACACTATATTTATTTACAACTCACCAATCTCAAAGCACTCTTAAACATATGCAATAAATTTCAGATATGCATCTGGTTTTTTATGTAATTAAAACACATCACAGAAAGCTGAAGGATGATGTGTCCAAGGTCCTACCAAAAACTGGAAAGCTTGTTTCTGGAGACCAATTGTACTTCATATGATATTGCTAATAAATGTATTCTTTTTTTCCTCAGAGCACTGACAGCCAGACTAGAGTGGTCTGAAGGAGAAAACTCTGCAAAATAATAATGTGGCATTAGAAAGGCTACTTCTGCCTATCTTCTTTGTAAAAACCTTTCTTGTTCAAAACTAGCTGAAAAAAAAAATACTTGCACTATTATTTGCCTTTGTATTTTTTTAGTAGCTTGAACTATTTGCGGTATCTCTGTTATTTTCCTCTTCTGAAAGGAGGGCATAGAGAAGCATATTTATTGTACTTTCTGTCAAGTTAACCACAGGGCTTGAGTTTTAATATCTCAGCACTTCACAAATCTCATGTTTACGACACCTGTGAGGTAGAGAAGTTGTAGATGGTATTCTATGTTTTTTTTCAAGGCTGAAAGTGTTTAACAATTCCCTGAAATTCTGCAGCATTGATTCTAATGCAGACAAATCATTCTGTCATGCACAAGAGCAACATCAATCACGTCTATGGAAATAGTTACTGAAAATCAGAATATAACATATTATGTATATTCTTCTGTAGGAGTGGATCTGGTACCTGATTTGCTCATACACCCCCATAACCATCCCACATCCTCCATGGTGTTGGAAGGGAGGTTGTTTTTCTGCTCATACACTGCTCTTGCCCCTCAGTGTGAGGGTGTTTGGTGAACACGATCTTCAGGCAGTATAGGGCAGCAATGTCAACACCTGTGTGCCAAGCCTGCATATGAAAAAGTGCACAAAGAGCAACGTTCACAAGCTGTGAACAGGAAAGCAGCAATGTGAGTGGAGGTGTAAACCATGTCTTTTCTAATTAGGTCAGAGTCGAATGGTTTGCAAAGGTCCCAAGACGGCTTTTGCACTTGTAGCTGGTCACTGACGTTGTGTTGGGGATGTATGACAGCGTTTCTAGTTCAGGCTGGGGTATCTGACAATAGTTTCTGCAGATAAACATTTTTGTGGATATTGTTTCGGACTTTGAACATGAGAAAAATAAGGTCCTGGGATAAGAACTTAAATAATTCTTTGTCTTTTTCCTATTAAAAAAACCTGGGTATTTTAAAATATGCTGTGTATATACAAAGGTGTTTTTTATCTAATTTTTTGAGTAGGGGAGAGTTGTGTTCTTCAACCTGGGTTTTGGCTTTATGTGTTTTCATACTGTTGCCCTTCATTATTTTGAAGAATGGTTGAAATAAACACTTTCAGACAATTCATGGAGGTCATAATCAAGGCTTCTGTATGTTCTTTTCCCATTTCTTTTCTCAAAGACTCCACAGGATAGGCAAGAACCCAGCTTCTGAAATTTAGATTTATCACCAAGAAGCCTGATCAATATATCCTTGATCTCAGCAGGACTCTCCCACTGGGTGTTGAAGTAGGTGCAGATTTATTTAGAACAAAGCAGTCAGCATGTGGCTGTTCCCAGATGACTTTCTGAGCACTGCACATTTGTGGGCATTAGCGTACAGGCTACCTGGTTCAACAGATCTCTTTCCCCATTGTTATTTCAAGGCATCAAGGCATGAGATCAAGGCAGTCCAGATATGTCAGATTATATATTCTCTTCTCATTGTATTGTCTTGTTTTTCTAGTACCTTTTCTGGGCTAGTTGCATTTTTTCATTTGTTTGGCCTTATGTAGGTTTGTTCTAACGTTTGAATTGACCCAGCAACACACACCTATTCAAAAGACTGTTTTGAGAGTAAGAATGTTGACCTGAATAAAACCCACCAAATGTTCCAGGTAAAATTTGCCCTTTTTAATTATAGCCTCTTGGGTAGACCTGTAAGGTGTGTATAAATTTTTATGTTCACAACAATGAGAAGCTTGTTCATGAATTCTATTAGTACTGTTGCTCTATGCACTTAGGGGAAAAAATGCAGATTCCAGTCTTTAGCATAACCAAATTATACAAGTCTAGTGTGCAGTGATATAAATAACAGCACTGATGTCTTCAAGAATCAACTGATGTCTGCTAGACTTGACAGGTTCTAGTAATTGGAGAACCTGTGATTGACTTAGCAATGCCTATGCTGCTGTATATTGCTGTAGAAAGAAGCTTTCTCTGTGTCTGTGGAGAGGGGTAGGGGAGTTTAACAAAAAAGAAGATCAGAAATTATTTTAATTTATTAATCTTAAATGTCAGAACCACAGAAACTTTAATCATTGCTCTTTTTAAGGCCCATTTATTATTACTGATTTTTCTTTCCATATTTCACAAAATTCAAAATGAAAGAAAAAAAAGATAATTTGTTTTCTACTGATATTTGCTCCTCTGCCCATTGTTCAATAACTGATGGGTACTTTTGGAGCTGTAGTGCTCTATGGCACCTGAAAAGTTTACACAGCGCATGGATAACTACCACGATGCTTTTGCATCCCTAGAGAACTTTTTCTGTAAACCTTCAGAATTGCTATACAGCCGTGGTTCAGAGTGTTTGTCACAAAGCAGCATTTAAAGGACTCATTTGACTTTATAATGTCTAATTTGTGCATGTTTTTATTAGAAGGAGAGGGTTTGAAATGAGCACAAGGGCAAAATAAGACATAAATTAGGACAGTGACTACTCATAATACTCCAAAATTCCCCTTACTCTTCCATATTTTTCTGACACATCATCTCTCCCAGATGCGGTGAGAGTGAAGCACCAGCTATGTGTGTCAGCAACAGTGTCTTAAAATCCTGTTAAATGTTCTGAAATAGGAAACTTTCTGTATTTATAACAGGCAGAGCAGGGGAGGAGAGCTGTGTGACCCTCTTCTGCCTGTTTCTCCTCTGACACTAGTTTCAATCTGCTGGCTGATTGGCAAGTGGCAAATCTGTTAGTAAGAGCTCTTTAGCTGTGGGATCTGAGACAAAGTTGTTTAATACTGGTGAGCTCTAAAAATGAACTTCAACCTTCTGGGAGGGTTTGCCTTGAATACTCATTTCAGTCTTTTATATTGGTGGAGGTTTTCAGAAACACATAACACACAAATGTATTGGGAATGGTAAATCATAGAACCAAAGAATCACAGATTCATAGAACTGTTTGAGTTGAAAGGGACGGTCATCTAGATCAACTCCTTTGCTGTGCATATAGACAGCTTCAATGTGACCAGGCTGCTCAAATTCTCCTCTCAAGGCTGAACATCCCTAATTCTCTCAGTCTGTCTTCATAGGAGAGATGCTCTGGCCCTGTGATCATCTTCACAGCCTCCTTTGAACACACTCCAACAGGTCTATCTCCTTCTTAGGCTGTGGGCCCCAGAGCTGGTTGCAGCACTCCAGGTGGAGTTTCATGGGAGCAGAGCAGAGGAGCAGAATCCCCTTCCTCAGCCTGTTGGCCACACTGCTTTTGATGGAGCCCAGGACACAATTGGCTTTCTGGGCTGTGAGTGCACACTGCCAGGTCATGTTGATCATCACCACCCAAATCCTTTTCCTCAGGGCTGCTCTCAATCCATTTCCAGACTGTTTTTGTCCTTGGGATCGCCCTGACCCAGGTGCAGGATCCTGTGCTTGGCCTTGCTGAATTTGATGAGGTTCCCACAGTCCCACCTCTCAAGCCTGTCCAGGCCCCTCAGGGTGGCATCCCTTCCCTCCAGCGTGTCACCTGCACCACACAGCTCAGCGTCACCAGCAAACCCTGAGGGGCCTCAGTCCCTCTCTCCATGTCACTGACAGATGCTGAACAGCACTGGTCCCAGTACAGACCCCTGGGGGTGACACTCCTCACTGGGACCCCCTTGGACATTGAGCCATGGACCACAACCCTTTGGGTGTCCCCATCTAGCCAATTAATTCCTCATTCACTGTGTGGTCCATCTGTCAAATCCAACTCTCTTCAGTTTAGATACAAGTATAGATGCCATGTTCTTTCCTTACCCATCAGTGCTGTAATCCCCTCACAGAAGGCCACCATGTTAATGAGGCATGACTTGTCCTCAGTGAGGCCTTGCTGGCTGTCATCAGCCACTGCCTTATTTCACATGTGCCTTAGTAACATGTGCCTTTCCAGGAGGATGTGTTCTGTGATCTCACTGGGTATGGAGGTGAGATTGTCTGGCCTGTATTTCCAGGCTTTGCTCAAGTAGAGCAAAGCCTTTTCCTGAGAACTGAGTTGTAATAGGTGATGACTACATGAGTCTTCCACACTTATTTTAGTTTATCATCAGGCTTGTGACAATAAACAGAGCTAAACCACAAGATTCTGTAAAGATGCAAAAATTAATTTTGGGCTAAAGGGTAGAGAATAAATCAGTTCTATGGTCCCATCTTATTGTGTAAAATCAGGTTTTGTAAGTAATGTCCCTACTAATGGATGCAAGTCTTTTGTCTGGGATTGCTGGACCTGGATAAAACGTGTTCCTTCTTTTTAGCTCCTTCATCTATCAGAAAAAAAAACATGGCCTGTGCTCTCTAATGTCTACATTCCTGGTATCTTTAGCTCCTAGTGTGTTCTGAGCAGCCAAAAATGGTCTTTTCACAGATTCACTTCTGAATTAACATTTTCTTGATAGAGAAGATTGAAACATTTTGGCCAGGCCCTCTTACTGCTTTAGTTGCTTCTCACACCATAAATGTTGGCTGGAGAGGCTCATGCTCAATTTCCATATGACTCAATAACCATGTCTTCTCCCAGGAAGGGCCACTAAAACGGCATTTATATGCCCAGAGCTCAGGTTTTGCATTTGCAGAGCACAATACATTATTATAATTATTTTCCTTTCTTTGTGTTTTGGGGGATTATTTTTAATTTTTGTGATAAACCATGTAATACATTACTCAACACATCACTTCATGTGTCCAACGTTATCTCAACGGTATAAAATGATGAACTGGGGACAATAAGAGAGAGAAGAGAGGACTCTTCTTCATAGGATTTTGCTGACTTATTTTTAACTTTGTAGAATGGCCATCTCTGATGCCAACAGATGCTTTAGAGAGGAGTATAATAATAAAAATCACTGTTAATGTAATTCAGCTATATCTCATTATTGTGAGCATGAAAAAGAAGAGGCTACCAAAAAAAGCTGGGTTATATTGATTTATAGTTGTCCTCATTCAACAGAACTCTCATTTGAGAAAGCACTCAGGCAATATTAAATTGCTTAAGTATTTATGCAAAAGAAGAAATACCTGAAAGAGATAAAGCAGTTGTTTTCAGTGTGCCTTTTTCTACTAAAATTTTAGAGTGATTACCCTAATTGGAACTGTTAACAGTAGAATGAGATGCCAGCTGTTGGAGAAGGGGATAATGGAAAAGGCTTTGTAAAAGAAGTCTGCAAGATCAAACCTTTTGAAGGAAAAATTATAATTTATCTGATGAGTCTCCAGTTTGGCTGAACTAAAAATGCAGAGATGAATGTTTTGGTTTGGGTTTTTTTAGCTGTTGTTGTTTGGTTTGTTTCTTTCTTCCTTTTATTCATTTATAATACATTTTGACTTGCAGGAAAACAAACCTGTTTTTTTGCAAAACAAGAGCTCCATGGGGGACACTGCAAGGAGTGACTGTGTGATATGTTCGCCCATCCTGAAGGTGAACATGCAAAAACCTGCTCCCACAGCAGCCAGAGGAATAGCAAGGATGCCTGTCTGTGGTCCCTTTTCTGTCAGCACAGGACAAAACTATTTCAGGAAGATCTCACCAGGTGTAAATATTTTTCTCACATTTTCCTTGCCTTCTTGCTGTGAATGTGAACACTCCATGTCCTCCCTTAAGCTTCCTGAAGGCATCATGAGTGTAGCACTTGTTTTATTTCCTTGTTCCGTGTTTGCAGTGTGTGATGCCACCAAGCCAAATGAAGGGAGAAAGAGTGGGGTGAGGAAAGCCAAGGGATACTAATAAAAAGCAAGAAGCATCTTATACAGCAAATTAAAAGCCAAATAAAATCTGTGCAGACACAATTAGTCTTCCCACAGTATTGCTCATGTTCCAACATACTCAAGGATGATACAGGGGCTGCTGAAGGATGAAGAGAAGTCTGCTGGTTATTCTTTCCATAGTAACTTTCAGGAACAAGTGGCCTGATACTGTGCCTCTTCCACTCACCTCAGTTGTGACAGCAGGAGACTAAAATGTTACAGACATCCCTAGTGTGGCTAGTGCAGTAACACTGATGGAACCATCAGGTCCAGATACATCTGAAAGTGATGAAGGTGAAATAAGTCTCTTCCCTGGCATCTTTAATTCTGTAAATACACTGTGGGACTCTGACAGTTCTTTATGGACTAACAAACATCTCATAAATATATTGAAAAATATAGAATATTTATAAATCACACTTTGAATTAAAACTCTCTTTAGGTAGCCAGTTACTGATGAGGGTCATACTAATTCTTGAAGAAAAAAAGAGACAAGATATATATCAAGAGATAACGGAATGCACTTTGTCTGTGTTTTATTTCTATTTAAATTACTTGGCAGGATCATATAACAGCATTTTAGGGAACCTCAGATGCCTGAAAGCCATTTGGTGCTGTCATATATACTGCATAGTCTGCATGAAGCACATGCCTTCTGGAGATAGCTAGAGACACCACAGGACATAAGAATTTGTTGTAGTTGTTCACTGTCCCACACATCATCCACTCACTAAAGGGAGAGACATGGATTGACAGATGGACCACTCAGTGGATAAGGAATAGCTTGAATCAACACACTCAAAAGAGTTGAAGACTTTTTGGAAGTCCTTTTTGGTGCCCTGACCTCCAGCTACCTTCCAGAAAGATTTAGTTCCCCTTCAGTACCTGTTTTGACACTACCATCTCTAGGTATAAAACCCACAGCTAATGGCTTCAAAACAAATTAGGAGCTATATGTGGCTGTTTGCATGTCATTGCTTTGGCTTGAAACTGAGCTCCAGAGTTTAATGATGTCAAGTTTAATGGCAAACACTGGCCTCTCACTGGCTCCTGGAGATAGATTTCTACACCCTACATCTTATTTCAAACACCTATGGATGTATGTAAAGGGAGTGAGACTTGATGCTCTGGAAGAAGGGGAAAGACTGTCAGGTAGCCATTAGCTCATGCTCACTCTTTGCTATTTTTATAAGTTGAAAGATTTAAGTTTAGACTTGGTGTGTGCAAAAAATAATATAATACAATTACATATGAAATCTTTAGCTTCATTGCATAGTTTGGTTTTTTTTTACTAAATTCAGACTTAGTTTTGGCAAGTCAGATGTAATGTGTACCTTTCAAACCCATTGTGAAGGAGATTTCACTTCTAGCTTACCTTAATAACAAAATAGGATCCACATTAAATGTGTGACACATCATCTTCTTACCCAATTGTATGGACTCACAGGAAAAGGTCCCAGGTATCAGAAATGCTGCCTATTCAGCTGAAAACTCTGAGGCAAAGCAGATGGTGAAATTTGCAGCACACTAAGTGTAAAGGGACTTACCACTGATGCCAGGTATATCAGTTTTCTTTACAAAGAATCCATTGCTACCAAGGGTTTTAAAACATACTTCTAACAATCCATTCTGCACAGCACAGCTCAGCAAGTAGGTCTGAAGCAGAGAGCATGTGTTTTTTCTCCTTTTTCCTGTATTGTGATCAGAAGAAGTCATTTTGATCCACATCTGATGCAGAGTGGGTAAAGACATGTAATGTTTTCTTATTCTATCCCTTGCAGATTTTTTTTTTCTGTTTAAACTATTCAACCTCACTAGTTTGTGGTCTTTCATATTTAAAGATATGTGAAAATATTTCAGTCAGGATATTTCCCATTATGCAAAATGCCAGATAATGGCAATGGCTACTGTCTCCAAAGATCCTTACAGGTTTAGGCTAAACTCATGCAGATTTTCTGCACACACCAAGTTATAGACAGGACTGCTGACACTGTTAGAAAGGTTTCTCAGCAGTTTCCATCTAAAGATTTTTTTTACAGAATCTGGCTGAAAACTTTGCCAAAATTTAAGTAGTTTAAATGAAATTAATATATTTAGTTGCCCGGTTTTCACTCATTCAAGTGAAATTAATGTATTTAGTTGCTCTGGAATTAAGCCAGAATAAGAGTAGATACAAGATATGCTTTTTTGCTTATTTGTAAAAAGTCTGTGACCTTTTTAGTTATTAAGAAAAAAAAAAAACAAAACACTCTGCTAGTCTAATGTTTTCCATCCAGCACTTACTCTTTTTGCAGTGATTGTGAGACTGGAATTGCATCTTCTACCACCACAACAGAAATCCACAAGTCAGCAATCAACTTGTGGGGGGGAAAGTGTTCAGTGCAGACATACTGAAGCTTCCCTACAAATAACTCTGATGGCTCTGAGCACATTGAGGGGTGAAGGATTCACTGAAATTATGGCAATTTTCCCTCTAAAATCATCCAGAAGAAATGGCTGCAGGGTTATTGTGTATTATGAGTCTTCAGTGATTCTTCAGCTGCACAAACTAGAAAACACAAAGGACAGCAGCAAAACAACAGCAAAAGTACAATAAGGCAAAGAGAGTAGACTGAGACAAAGGATCAGTCTGGGGACACTATGATTAGAGGATTCAGCCTTGATAAGAGGAAGACAGATATAGCAACAGTGGAGATAACATACAAGACCAGAGAATGTGATATAAAAGCAAAAGAAAGGATAAAGAGAGATTGAAGTTGAGTTGAGAAAGGAAAAAAAATGAAACTGGCCAGGTCAACATGGGACAGGTGTGTGGGGAGAGGTCTGGATGTTGTTTGATTGTAGTTTAAAAGCAAATATCTCCTGAAGAAGGTGACAAAGTACCATTGCAGAACTGATCACTCAAAAGTTAGGAATACTAGGATTCATTTTGCTTCAGTGAAACAGAAACGTACAGTAAAGAGCAAAATTTCTTGAAAATAAATCAATTGGGACTTTTTTAAATGGCTTTCAAAAACTTATTCAATGCTGCATCTTCCTGACTGGCAGTAGAATAAGAATAGTACCATCTCTTCCCCCATAGGAATATCAAGAACAGTTACCATTTTCAGAGTGCTCAAATGCTACAGGGGCATGTGTAAAAGACAAATGAGGAAATTATTCACTCTGTCCCTAGAGAGCAGATGTCATCTTCCACATTTGTTTCATTGGATCCAGAAACCTTGATGTTCCTGCAAATCTCCCATGGAGCCTGACAGTACCTTTAGGAGTATAAATACCATGGAACTTTCTAGATAGATCTTTGTGCCATCTTCAGTGCAAACACCTAAACTCATATTTGAGTTTCTTTAACAAGGCAACAAGCTGCTGCACCTCAGCACAAAGCAAAGTGGGCAGTGGGGACTCGTATGAGAATAAGTGATGGTACCCAAAAGGCAATATGAATTCACACTCAGTGCCACACAGAAGGGGGACCTTGCAATTTCTTACGCTGCTGTGGTGATAAACACAGGCTGAGACACCTAAATAAAAAATCTTGTGAGTAAGATAAACATTTTAGGGGGATGTAACAATTTCCCACTAGCATTACTGAATAAGAAATTAACAGTCTGAGAACAGAGACAAAGCTGCATATTTCATCTGCTAATGGAGGTTCTTTTTCTGCACTCATTAACACAGCTGAATGACACATAGAGGATTTCATCATCAATCAATTGTTTGTGAATAATCTTCATACTCACTCTCCAATTTGCTGAAGAATTACTTTGAAAGAAAAGAATTGAATTACTATTATTAATGAAAGTTCAGTTACAAAAAAAAAAAAAAAGGAAAGAAAAAAAATCAATTCCTCACTGCATTAGACATGAAGAGCTAGCATGAAGACAGTATTTATCCAGAGAGTCACAAATCTGAGAGCTAGATAAAGTGCAACAGGTGAATAAACAAAGAAAAAGGTACAGAAGGCAACAAGAAGGGTTTGAAAGAATGTTAACAACAAATACAGATGTGACTGTGTAGTACTCAAATAACTGCAAACAACAAATACCTTTGAGAATTCTGCTATTTCCTCATAATTAATGGAGAGAGGGAGGAGGGAAGTGATATAAAGATTATCCAAGTCAATCCTACTTGTCATTTTCTGGTGAGAAAAAAATAATTGGTGTTCAGCAGACACAGCTGAACTCATGTCATACTCTTCTTATTTTGGCACAATTTGTGGTGCCTAGTGCCAGGAGAGATCAGCAGGCCCTTGAGTCTAATCTCCAGCCTACCACATGCCAGCTACCTTCCCTCAGTTACCTTTGTACTGAGTTCACAATCTTGCTTTCGGCAAATTTTAACTTCAGGAAAGTATCCTGCCTAATTTGAAGACTTCAAGGAGCACAGGCTTCATCGATTCCCTTGGTGATTTTTCCCATTGGTTAATAAGAGAGATTTACCACCTAACGCCTAAACCGAAATTGTCAATTCTTTGCTTTCATCTTGCTCATTCTTCTTCCATTTTTAAAGTTATTTTGAAGTGCAAGGTACTTTCTATCTCTTGAAAATATTTCCACTCTGTAATTACATCTATCTTTGGTCATGGTTCCAATAAACTAAATAGATTGGAAAAACGTTTTCTTTTGTATATTCTCTAATTCAAAAATAGATAGTTAGCTGTTTCTGCCATCTCTGCAATTTTTCAATATCCCTTTTAAAATAGAGGACAAGGCAGGATTCATCTCCAGCTAAATATACGTGACTTGACTCATTTTTATAAATACCTAGCACTATTTATGATATCCACAGGCATCTAACATAACACACTGCAGGAAGAGGATTTTCAAAAGACATCTGGCCCTTTTGACAGGAAATTAGAGACCAGGTAGGTTATCCTAGAGCATCATAAATTGCAATAGACATTAAAGTTAAGGCAAAGAAATCATCTCACAAATTCCAGACTTAGTCAACTTAATTCCATAGTCTCACATGTACAGGTAGAACACATCTCACACAAGCACATGGATTTCACATGCGCTTTTAAACACCTCTTAAAATCAATAACAATCTGGTCAAGGCAGTCAGCAGCACTTAGAGAAAAAGTTAATTGAGAACAGGTGAGATGAATCACTGCTCAGATTAATGACTATTGAAAAGGGTCTCAAATGAATAGCTCACTGACATTTATTGCCATTTAAGACATCCTAGGGTATCTTCCTTGGCTTCCAGCTGCCATACCAGGCAGGCAAGAGACCACCACCATCCTGCATCCAGCTATGTTTGGATCTCTTGGATATCCTAAGGCATCTCAAGTAGTACAAGACAAATCTGTTTCATCAATTGTCTGTGGCCTTTTCTCAGAATACAAACCAGAGCTATATTCCAGTCCTAGTAAGGTTTGAACTACGTACATCTCTGAGCACATCCCTTATGGAATTGCTCCTGCTCACACTCTAGAAATTACTGGAGCTCTTTGCGCCACAACATTCCAGTGAGACAAAAATGCTTATTTCTTATAGTCATAAAAGCCTTTCATGGACACCACCTCAACTTTCATATGACTCAAGTTCCCTTTATAGTCAGTGGAGAGAAATTTTTCTACAGCTTGAGTCATCTGGGCTCTTTAGAGGTCTACCTTGAGGTGAAATGAATTTTGGCAAAGAAATGTTTGTTTTTTCAAAGGGATGAGGGAGAGAAACTGTATTATTATGTCAGGTCTAAATACCTAATCTGTAGAGATGGAATATTTTTATGATTAATAGGACCTTTACTGTCCAATCTATAGCCTTGTCTTACAGAATTAAATACTTATCTGTGAAATTGTTAAGTCAGTGTTATACTTCTCTACAACTCTAATTGTTGGGTCTTTCAAGGCTGTATCATCTTTTAACAATGAACAATGTATTGGATGAAAATTACCCAAATGCTACACTGGGAAGGAATTCAGGATGCCAGTTCTCCCAGAGGACCAGGAAGAAGGAAAGAAACCTCTGTTTGTACCATACAAAAGCAGCTGGTTTTCCTCCATTCTGCAAGCATATATGTCTGACCCTGAAGACTGAATGTTCCAGTCTGGCAATCATATCTGCAGTCTCTGAAAAATCCCAAAGAATTTCTAAAATGGGAACCACCTGGAATTTTCCTTTTACTTGACAGCACTTTGCTGTGGATTGCTTAGGTTAAAAGCAGTGCTGAACAGCAGAATTGCTCTCTGACACTTGAAAGGCTGTTCTGCCTTCAGCATACATCTGTAATCCTCATTAATGTCAGTGGAAGTCATGGATGCAAAACTGGACATTTTGGAAGGCACCACTGGGGCCAGTTTTCAAAGGGATGAGATGTAGGAAGACAAGAGTCACTCATAGAGGCAAGAGGGGTTTCAGGAGACAGACATTAGTTGCCCATTATATGCCTATTTTCATGCTGATCTGCATTTCCTGAGCATAAACCTGCAAAATACAAGGCTGTTTTAATATCAAAGTGCTGAGAGCACTCAGCAGCTTGCAGAATTGAACCATCTGATTTTTCTGTGTGTCTGCTACATAGCATATGACTGAAAGCATGGGTTTGTTTGGTTTTCAGAAACCATGTGTATGGAAAATAATTTTAAAGTGCTTTTTCTCTCTCTTAAGAGTAACTTGCTGTCTAAACCTGGCACATATTATTATCCTGTAGTCCAACACACAAGCACATATGTAACATTTATAAAAACAATGCTTGAAAATATCCACACTCACTAGAAGTTTGCCCCCAAACATCTTTAGCACATTCCAAAATGTAGATAGTCTGGCATCTATGCATTGTGTCAGTGGTAAATCGAGCAGGTAAACATATAGCCTCATACTTTCAGGTTTGGAAAACAGCTTTTCTTTCTCTTCTGCTGTCAGTGAGGCTATTCCTGCTGCCACCTCAGCAGCTGCTGGAATTGCTTTTTATGCTTCTGCTGTTACTGCTTCCACTATGCCTCATGTTGCCCTCCCTGTGCTGCATAGGTCAAACAATGCAAGATATCTTTTCATTAGATAACATAATATGCATTTTCTTACTTCTGAGAGGTTAATTTTCTTTTAGAATTTCAAGATATCTAACACTTTATAACCACATTACCACCATCCCTAGACAGACAAATATGAGAATTGCATTTTGCTTGTGAGGGCGGAGTTTCCAGCTCATAGTTATTGTAACTGTACCTACACGGTCACATCTGTGGTACTTAAACTTTTTGCTCAGCAAGAAAGCTGAAGTACAACAGAGTGGCACCTCATGCAAACTAAAAATCAGCTTCTGAAAAATCCAGTTTTGGAGTCAAGGCAGTATTAGCAGACCCTTGGTCTTTTGTTTTTGTCTCTCTTAATTTTTATATGACTGGAATTCAAGGAATTTGGATTAAATTTCCTCCAGGATTTCCTGACATCTGTCAGCTTGGTTGCACCACCAGATCTAGGAATGTACATGCTCTCACAGCCTGTCTTGTGCATGCACATTGCAAATTTAGAGAACAGATGCAGAGAGGGAGCCTTTGGCCTCCCTGCTCCTAAATTCTGCTCCTAAAATTCAGCAAATCTGAAGTCTTAAGAACGTGTCAGACTTGCAGTGTCTGCAAGATGGTCAGTTCAGTGAGGGTGTAGAGTGCGAGCCCTCTGCTTATTCCAAATGTGCACATGTATATGCTTGGTAAATCCCGTGCGAAAAATTGACACAATTTGATCAGGGAATTGATTGTAAAATCATTTTGAGGTCATACCTAAAATTTTCCCATTTATATTTGTCTGTTTTGCACTTCTACCTCAGCAGAGACAATAAATATAAGACACTGTATTGTCTTGCCTGTCCATAAAGGATCTGGAGGAAATCCTCATTTATGTGAGACAGAAGAGTAAAGCAATAGATAGTTTTTTGTTCTTTCATGGGAATGCCAGAGTATACTGAGCAATGGTTCTTTTCCAACTCAAAATCAATGAATTGAGCAGTTACTGAAGATCTCTACTTGAATTAACAAGCCCTGTGAGCAGGCAGGGCTGCCAGCTCAGGTTCAGCACAGCATGAGGGTGGCTCAATCCTACTGTAGATAGAAGCCCAAAGGTTAAAAAAGTGTGGTTTCATCAGTTCCAGTCATAGACTTTGGAGACAAAACCCACAAAACCGTTTTCCCCTCCTTCTCCTGGCCTTCCCCTCTAAACTGCTGCTACCTTTCCCTGTGAATTTACAGGCAAGGACATCCTGCACATTGTCAGCCTGAGTTACCTTGGCTGCTCCGCTCTCTGACACAGTTTGCTGCTCCAGGTGGTCACTCCTGCTGCCTACAGCTGGGTTTTGCTGTCCAAAGGGGCTGTATAGCACTTTGTGCTCAAAATAGAATGTTTGACATGTCGACAGCCTTTAGCAATGTCTGAGACTGTCTGTGGATCTGCAACCCCTGAGCAGGAAGCTCTTAGCACCCTTCAACAGAATGGTTTTTCTATTTGCACAAAAGGGGTCACATCACTTTACAGTGATTCCACCATAAAAAGAGGGCTCTACCACAACAGAACAGCCACAAAGGATGAAGCACCTCTCCTATGAAGACATGCTGACAAAGTTGGGGTTCTTCAGCCTGGAAAGAGAAGGCTTTAGGGAGATTTCATTGCAGCCTTTCAGTACCTTATAGGAGCTTTTAAAAACGAGGGAATGGGACTTTGTATATGGGCAGACATAGGTTAATGGTTTTAAAATGAAAGAGAGAAGGTTTAGATTAGATGTTAGGAAGAAATTCCTCACTGTGAGGATGGTGAGACATTAGAACAGGCTGCCCAGAGAAGCTGGGGATGCCCCATCCCTGGAAGTGCTCAAGGCCAGGTTGGCTGGAGCTTGGAGCAACCTGATCCAGTAAATGGCCCATGGCAGAGGGGTTGGAGCTAAATGATCTTTCAAGTTCCCTTCCAAACCAAACCATTCTATGATTCTAAGAGCCTTAATTATTTTCAGATGCTATTTTTGAGTGAGAATAAAAGCATTGGGATAGATGCAGAACATTAGAAACCTATTTGGTTGTTAGAAGGTTAATTCAGCAACTCACAGAGCTACTCCTCCATGCCAGGAGGGCACAAGGTCTCCCATAAGCCCAGTGTGATACTTGCCAGCCCTCTTGTAATGCCTGACATAGTCCAGTTCATTGCAAATCACACTGGACTTCTAAGCATGGACAGAAGAGGCACGAAAATATCTTCAAAACTGTGCATTGATTTTAAAATATACTTGCAAGAAATGTCTGTTCCTTGCTGATCTAAACACAGAAACCACATGTATTCAGCTATAGCCTGTGAATTCGGCCAGTGGTAATGCTAAGATAATATTTCTTAGGCCCTCCTGTCCTGCTTGCTTCTCTTTTCAAGGATTTAGTGTTAAGTGTTTGCACTATATCAAATGCAACAATCACTGTGCTAAAACACCTCCATGAACTGTCTCAAAGCTTTTTTTAGATAGGATTTTGTTTTCCCAGTCTCAATGGATCAGCTTCCAAATTCTCCACAAGGAATGCCAAGCTTCTTGAAGCAGAGAAAAAAAAAGGAGTAGCAGAAAAATCTCCCTTTACTCTGCAGTTAGCTGAATCCTCTTTTCCTCTTGTTTTCTTCCAATTGGGCAGGGGCACCTGCTGTCAGAATTCCACAAATCAGCCAAGTCCCTAGAAAACAACCTTTGCAATAGGTCTCTTTGCTCATAAGAACTTCAGTATGGCAGCACAGCCTATTTATACACTGCGAGTCATCTCCCACTGGTTCTCAAATAGCCTCTAAACTGTCCTGCCATGTCACTTTGCCACCACAGAAATCACCTCTGCAGCTAACAACAATTAATGAAACCACACAGGGTAAGATTCATCTCAGCTATTTTTGGTCATCTAAAGATCAGGCTTCTCTGTTAAGAAAAAAAGCCTGTCCCTGCAGCCCTCATATACATTTTCTAAAGAAAATTCATGTCACCTATCAATATAGACTGCCCCCCAGGACAATCTTCTCTTTCTCCTCTGACTGTCTAAGAGACAAATTTAGATGCTAGACTTTTGAAAAGTATAAGATAAAATAAATGAATCACACATGGTTTGACAATTTTTGAACTTTTGGCCCCGTTGACCAAGTCTGTAATTCAACTGAACTACCAAAAAGAAAGTTAGAATTATAATGTTATTAATTTAATCTCATTTTAGATATTTAATAGTCAAAGCAGTTCAGATCCTCTTGCCACCAGAGATAAAGAAATGTCTTAATCATCCCAAGGCCTGATGCTGATTTTCTTTTGTGTATTAACCAAGGAAAGTATCAGGCAACATTGTCACATTTCTCCCTTTTATTTGTATGAAGTAGACCAAACCCGTCCTCCCTCTTGTGACTTCCCTGCAGTGTCTTATGTGCACTATAAATTTCCACAATGTATGTTTATAGATAAACTAATACCTTATTAGTACTGTTACAATGTTTTTCCCAGTGCATTTTCTCCTGGGAGGAACAAGTTCACTGTTTGGCAGCAAAAAAGTCCACTGCTGATCTTCTGTACTTCCTTTGTTTATACCAACCATCAGCTTGCTTTTAGCAAAAAAATGCTTTAAATTATAGAATCAGTATGTTTATTCTTGATAGGTAATGCCTAAATAATACAGATATTAATTAGCTGAGTTTTTTATGTGTTTTAAATTTCTAATTTTGCTTATCTCTAGAATCTCCATCATATGGTTGAACTTTGGGAGATTCTAAGACTTGACATGACCAAAGACTGACCAATCTCCAGTTTCTAAACCTCTTTATATGTTAGAAAGCACATATCCCAACAGAGAAAAGCAATATCTTCCAAATAAATGAGCAAGATGGAAAGTACAGTCATGTCATTTCTAAGTGATACATTGCTCACTGTCACCATTTCAGGAACAACAAGCCTGATTTGAAAGTGAATGTCCTCTATCCCTCCTCAGTGAAAGAAAATCAATTTGTCTGTGTCTGTTCCTAATTAATTGTTCCCAGGAGGATCTGGAACATAATCCACTTTGAGGCTTGGTTTTCTTTGCCTTCCTTCCTTACACTTTCCCACCTTATTCTTATTTTCCCCACTTGTTCTTAGTTGTAGGGCTACAGGACTAAGGCAGTGTGCAAAATACATCAAAGCTGCTATTAACCAGCAATGCCATTGTTTAGGAGTCTTAACGACTTTCAGCACATTAGGAATAAAACTCCAGCCATTACCATCCCTGGTGTATTTTGTCCATATGTCAACTTCTTTCTGCATTTCAACTCATGGGGGATTTCTTACCATAACCAGCCACTGTTGCCAACACTGAAGCATTTGGGCTCAAATATAATGCACTTGGACTGTAAAGAAATATGCAGGAGACAGATGGCAGGAGATGAGATTTTATTACTGTGATGTTTCTCTTTTTAGATTAAATCCCAGAATACATACTGTTGAAATTACCCTGCCATTTGTGGTTAAGGAGAAGGAACAACCACTAGATGGCACATTGAAGGAGAGTGTTTTTACATGGGAAAATACAGGGCTCTTCCAAAAACTGTCCCATGAAATGCATAAAATGGATTTAAATCAGACAAATCAAGAGCTCAAGTATCTTAGTGAGAGAAAGGCTAGAAGAAGACCAGGCTAACATGCCCTGTTAAAGAGCAGCCAGAAAGAGAGAATCAAAACTGTCACTAGTTTTGATTCTCATTCTCTCCAAAAACCAGGACTACAGAAAAAGCACACTGCTGTTTGTACAGAGTGTGTCAGCAGAGGAAGGAGGGAGAGCACAATGTGGGAACATCTGTTCTGAGAAACAGGTTGAAAATAGCCATGTAATAGCATGACAGCAACATCTGCGCAGTATGCACACTACCATGAGCAGAGCACCAGGAGGGACAAGGATGCAAACAAGTCTGTGAGCAGTAGGTCAGCAAGAGGCTCACTGTCAGGCAGGAAAGGCTTCACTAATCCTTTTTACTTATTGCAGCCCCATTATTATTTAAAAGGTAGGAGTACAGAAGGAGAAGAGACTTCCTGTGATATGGGCAGATGCTACAAGAAGGGCTGTATTGCATATCCAATGACCCAAGGACTGTTAAGGAAATGTGCTGAACAGAAATCATAATTAAGAGACAAGCAGCAAGCTAAATATAATATTAGTCAGAGCTTCTGTTCCATGTGTTAACTAATACTGCATTTTTCTCCTTCTGAGAAGAGGAGAAATGGATTATACCATATCTGTTCAAATAGTAACGCACTGCTGAAATTCTGTCTCTGATGGAGCAAGGACATGGAGTAGATTTGTTCCTTTTTTTCCTTAGACATTCTGACATATGTGTAACCCACCAGGCTGCAAAACAAAAATGGACAAGTCTTCAAGCAACAAGTTTTCCCAGTGCAATCTTCACTTCAGCCATCAGCAAGCAGAACTCTTGACCTTCAGGCTTCAGGCATGGTTCCTTGTTACCATCACAAAAATCTAATTTGCTTAAAGAAAGAAAGAAGGAAAGCATCTAGTTCACCATATTTTGAAATGGTCCTGCAACAAAAACATCCATACCTGCATTTACACATAGGTGGAGAAGGCAGTGTGAGCACATTTCTGAAGTGCACAAGTACTTTTGAATTATTCCTGAACGGCACACGCATCCCCCTCCTTAGAAATATGCAAATACCATCTATGCAAATTCACCACTTTTCTGCACATATCTTTAGCACAGCCCACTCATTTCTCAAGTCTTAGACAATATGAGGATCTGTGTAAATTCAGTATCATTCTGGTAGTTTTCCCAAGTATGTCAAACCAGGGGGAATTCCAGAATGTGCTGTACATGTGAAATGCCATTCAGTAGGCTTCCCTCCTTCACTAGTGATACTTTTGCTAATCATTTGCTATATCTTAAAATAATTCTGTAATATATAAAGCCAACACTTTATAATCTGATGGCTGAGAAAAGATGATGGATCAGTAAAAGCAGAAAAATAACACAGTCCTAAAACTGACAGTTGGTTTTGATGGAGCTACCTTTGATAAAGGGAAGATGGTATGACATGGAAAAAACATTGCAAACTGCAGTCATTCAGTGTTTGATGACATTTTTATAACAAATTTAACAGCTATCTCTGAAGACACAATAAAAAAATTTCTATTTTAAGAATCATTTCTGACTGCATGTTTTCCAAAATTCTTTGACTTCCTTACTTACAAGGTTAGATTGACCTAAATTGATGCTGCAGCCAATGGGCAGCAATGTGTAAGGGATGGCTGGCAAAGAAGGAAAAATTTCTGTGTGCATTTAAATGAGAGTGCTAATCAAAAGAATGGCTGTGAAAAAGCTGAAAAATCTCTGGGTGTGAAAGAATTGGTGACCAGAAGCTGTGCCAGCAAGATCGCTGTCATTTCTTCACAGTTCCTTTCATACAGATCACAATCTCCCTCCTTCACCTCCTCTTCTTCAGGACAGAAACTCTGGGTCCCAGATTTACCATCAGTGAAAGAAAAAGGACCAAATGTATGAAGAAATCCTAACTGTTTTGATCAATCATTAAGAAAAACAAAAGCTTTCTGCCTAGAGACTGAGCTTTCACAAATTCTTATCACCCATCAAGAAAAATAAATGCTTATGGCTTAATCTTGTTTTGATTGTTGAGGTTTTTTCCCTTATAGTCACAAATTGACCAAAATCTTCAATTAGCGAATAAAACAAACAGGTCCAGAGAAATCATAGCTAAATAAACAGGAGGAAAAATTGGAAACAAAAAGGTAGATATAGCAGTAAGGTAGAGGGAAAGGAACGAGTAACAGGCAGTATTCTTCAGGTATTTTTGTGCAGCCTGACTTTTTTCCATGGTGTGTTGAATGCAATGCTAACAGAAAGAAATTAACACTTTTACAATATATCTTGATTGGAACAAAAATGAAGGTGGGAGAAACAGACCCATAGATGAGATGGATGAATGAAGCAAAAGAAACAGTATAAATATGACCTTTTGGAAGATGGAAGCAACTGAAGGACAGAAAAACACCTGAAAAATCCCGAAAAAGGAATCAATTAAGTTAAACAAAGACTACTGAAACTGTTAAAAACAGAATTGTTGACTGGGTTGGTTAGTGTTGCTTGCTGGAGCAGAAGATGGTTCCAGGCAACAAGGCACACCTCAGATGCTTCAAGTGTGAAGGACAATCTGGATTCTCCTTGAATAACTCAAAAGCCCTGAAGACAGGTAAACAACTGAAGGAAATTACTGTAGCTTCATTGAAGTCAGACAAAATCAGATGGGAAATGTGGCATTAATTTTAAGCATATGGTATAAATGATAAACCACTGGAATAAACTACTGAGGGAGGAGGTAGACTCACCATCTGCTGATACTATCAAAAATAAGGTTGTATATCTTTTTGGAAAATAAATATTTTACACAATCACATGTTACTGGGCTCAAAACAGACGCAGCTGCAGGAAATCTAAAGTCTGTGAAAATATAAGTCATCAGAAGAGTTGTACTAATGGTTTCTTTATCCTAGAAATCTGTAAAGCTTTTCCAGGAGCATATTTAGAGTGGTGAAGGGGTGTCAAATGGCACATGAAAAACAAGCCATTGATACCAATATGCACAGTGATACAAAACAGACCATAATATTTGAATTTCCTTTATGTGTGTGTATGTGCATGTTTAAATAAGATTTTAAAGACATATTTGAGGTTCTCTATAAAGTTTTTTTTTAAAAAGTCAGCGTTGTCATGATCTCTGTGGCAAAATGACTGTCATAGTGCCAAATAGGGAGTGATACTGCAAATTATTAGCAAAAGATTAAAATTGCATAGCATAATATGTCTGAAACACAGTACCACATATTCTTGCTTAGATTAGGATTTAATTTCTGCTAGTTTGTATTCTTTGCTAATTAAAATCAAATATCCACAGATGGAAGCTACTTTACACAATTGACCTGTGTTACATTAGTTGAAATCAAGACTAACCCGTGGCAGATATAGAGCTGAAATCTGTTTTCCTTTCACCACCAAATGCTGCAACTTCTGTAACTGCCCATGAGAGCAAACTGTCATCTTTCAGAAATAATACAGGCTCTTCTCACCAGTCACTAAATCTTATGAAAGGTGTAATTCCAGAAAGCCAAAACAGTTGACAAAACCAATACAAAAACTAGAGTTATTTCCATTTTTATTTACTCAGCATTGCTCAAAGCCTCCACATTCTCAACAGGCAGGAGCAATGTTATCAAAGGCACCTGCTTTAGAAATGTTTCTGTCTGTGCTGGTCACCCCACATCCTTATAGAGACAGCAGAAAGAAACAAGCACTTTAAGGATGAGATTCTTGCTGGTTTGTAATTTTCTCTATAATAAGGCAGATGAAAGTGCCCTGTTTCATTTAGGAGAAGAGAAGAATGGAAAGTACAGCGTGGATTTCTAACATTAGGAGGGATGAATACTCCCTCTACCCCTCTCTGGAACAGCAGAGTTCTGAGTATTTTAGGAGTTTTCTAACCATTGTGTAAAAATGGAGACATGACATACAGCTCACTTGGATTAAAGCATTGACAAAAGTCTTTAATATTTTAATTCCAATAAGTTGCTTGGGTTGCAGCCTAGAAACTTTCAGCAGATTGCAGCAGCTGAAGTGAAGGAACATTTTAGATACTTTGGGATATCTGAGACATCTGCAGATGGATGGAAGATCCAAGACAGTGTCTACAGGCTCCTTCCATATAAGGGTCAAGAATAACTCATGGAGTCCAAAATGGCTGTGATCTGAACGAGTTCTTGTTGCTACCTCCTTTTCAAACACTTTGCTTTGAGGAACCCAAATTGACACCATAATTTCATTTGCTGTATAGAATAAGATGAGTTATCAATAGCAAAGGAACCAGGAACTGGAGGCAGTGATCTTTTCAGTTCCCTTCCAAATCAGGTTATTCTAGGATTCCATGACTCAAGCAGGTTGTCTCTCAGTGCTGGTAGGTAAGCATAATCCCTCAGTTCATTCTGACAAAAATGTAGTACCTCATCCAAGTGTTTCACTATCAGCTTTGTTGTTACTTGTAAAGTTACTTACATAAATATTACTGATTTTTTCATAATTTTAGAAAAATTAAAATAGATTTTTTAAAAACATAGGGAGTCTCATCTACTTCAAAGGATATGGAAAAGCTTTTCAAGGTAAATTATTATAGTACTCAGCCATAATTCTTCATATATTTCACATATAAAAAAATCTTTGTTTTCCCACAAAAAATTCTGACTTAAATGGAATTGTCTTATTTAACTTGGTCTAATATGGAAATGAGTATTTCACATTATACCAGTCTTTTGTTCTCTTTTATCTTAAAATCTTAACATTTACAAACATATTGTATTGAACATTTATTTTATACTAAATTTAATTAATAGAAACTATTCACAGTCGTTTGAAATGCATTCCACCTTGATTGAAATAATTAGTGTAGGGCTACTCAATATTTACTTTAGATATGAATCTAGAGGGATTTGATAAAATTAATTAGCAGGAACTAATTATAGTTAGGATATGAGTTAGGGTTTAATAAATATAATTACAGAGTAAAAATGATGGATTCTTAATTAATAGATACTAGTTGCCAAACACCAAGGAGAGATTATCATATTTCTGTGCAGGACACGCTGCTCGGCACACCTTCAGTTCCTGAGGAAACAGTGACATTTAAAGTGTTTAGGGAGGGGTCTGAGAGGGAGTTAAGAACAGATAAACTAATTTGTGCCTATTTTGCAGTGGAGGCATCAGATCAAGTCATGGAAGCTTTCCCCTGTGAAGGGATACCTTCCTGTTTGTAGGGTGTTGGCAAGTGGCACAGTGGCTACACAGCAGAATTCTGGAGGTATTTAGGCATTTAATGATGACAGTAGGCTCCTGATGGGGTTTTGGTATTACTTAGCTGTTTCTAAACATTCAGCTTGGCACCTGATCTCTTCTTATAGGTGCCTAACTCTTTCTAACTGCTTAGCTCTCTTCATTTTGTTTGTGTCTAGCTATCCAACCTAAAAAGTGGGTATAATAATGTTTTCTGTCTTAAAAAATGTTTTGGTTATACTTTCTTCTAAGGCAGTGAAATAATCAAATAGTGGAGTATTAGAGGCTGCATAAACATTATGATAAATTGATGGAAGAATTTCTGTCTATTTTGAGGCAGAAAGCTGGCCATGTTTTAAATTAACTTTCTGCATTTGGATTCTTCCTCCTGCTAGGGTTCATTGCACTCTAGGGCTTTTTAATATGTGTCTACATAACAGTCCAGACATGCAATTGCTGTATCAGAGACTGGTATTTGACCTGTGTGATAGTACACCAGAGGAGAGATGGGAGTGAGTGGACACTTATCTTACTCTTTCAAAACGTGAAGGGCAGGTTCATAAATTGCAATTACTGACCAACAGTAGAGGAAGGAAAGAAGCTAATTATTATTTGGAGGAGAAGAAAGCTGGACTGTAATATCCTTTATGTTCTCTTATCCTGTCCTAAAAAAATTATTTAAACAACAATCAGCCTGAATTACAAATCATCTTTACTTGGAAGAACTGAATTTTGTCCTTGCATAACTTCAGGACTTTCTGAACAAGTGTGAAATTTATTCAGAAAATCATGAAATTAG
>VZRX01015882.1:43277-83021 GCA_013398075.1 Notiomystis cincta | reverse complement strand
TATCAGTGATGTGTCATGGAAGAGATACAGAACACTGTCCCACCTGGTTTTAACAGGTGGTGATAGAATACATATTTCTGGTTACATTTTACATTGTAACCTAAAACAGCAGATCCAGAACATTTCCAATTTGAGCCTTCTAGCATGAGATTATTTCCATTGTTCGAGTAGGTTTGGAGTCTGTTATTCGTATAGTGGGTTTTGTAGAACAATGAAGCACCATAGTTTAAAAAAGTTTGACTGATTTAAGATCAAAGGATAAGTTGTTCACCTTCTTTTCTTCCTTTTCAGACAGTACTGATTGTCTAAATTGCAAAATAGTTGGGCCATAATCACAGATGAAAAAAACCCACAGTTTACCACTATAGAAAGAAATGGTTTTGATTCAGTGACAGCAGCTTGGTATATTGTACTGTGCTCTTCCTACAACAGTGTGGGATCACTGAAATAAATGGTGCAATAATGCATCTTCAGAAGAAGTCGTGTGCAGCTGTCACAAGTCAACAAGCAATTCAAAAAGCTTATCCTCATTAAACTATTGTGGCTCCTGTTTCTAGGGAAATGGTACATTGGTATGATCATTCATACAAATTAAGCAAATTACTTTAAAATCACACAAAACTCATCATTTAAGGTCAAAATTTATGAACTATTAAATTAGGTATGTTTGATACCTGATTGACATCAAGCCTCTTCAAGTTCTCCAGTTTCCATTCTGCAAGAAATAACAGAGCACCTGAACAGCTAATCTACACAAATTTGAAAGGAGTAATTCAGTTGACATTTAATATCTTGTTGCCATTTTCTGTAAAGTGTTGGTACTAAAGAAAATGATGATTTTACATTAGGATGCTAGCTCAAGAAGGGTTAAAGACAAAACTCAACAGGCAGAAACAACAAAATGCATTCATTTCAGTTCACATTTTCTTTTATCCAGCAGGATAAATTGCTGCCTGCAATTGTGACCTAGATCAGTAGAAGAAAGGCCAAGGTTTTTATGTTTTTCAGCACAGTGATATATTACCTCCTGTGCCTCCAGTTTGATAAAAGAATCAAACTCAGGTTTAGGAGATTTACAGAATCTCTTCAATAGTTTGTGAAAAAGGCTAACCCAAGGTCCTAAATGCACTGGTACAGTGCAGTACAAACATTAGACCCTAAAGCTTTGGCTCATGACACAAAAAGCAGGTTGAAAATTATATTTTCCTGTTCTATGCTGGCCTCTAAGGAAATAGAGAAAATTGCCTGCTTTCTTTGGAGGTGAAGAGTTATTTAAAAACAGAATTTAGCAGGGTCTGGATTTGTTTTTTTCTTTCATACATCTGCAGTATTGCATACACCAAACTTATTTTCAGTAATGAGTTCATACCACTGCTAGCAAGGGGGTCTGAGTACTGGTCCACTGTTATTTAGTCCCAAAGCACCCAGAAGAGCAGACTTGCACTTTAACAGTAGCGAGAAAGCTATGGGGAGTTCCCATGGCAACACAGGGGAAGTATTAGCAGCATTAATCATCAATTCTGTTAAACTCACACCAAAAGGAACAAGTTTGCTTCCTTTCACTTCCCAGAAAAGGAAATGGATTTATATTTCTAGAAACATACTCTTACCCATATTTCTGTTATATGAATGAATTGCCTGTTTTCCTTTCAAGTACACTTTTCCAAAGAAAAACCACTGGAAAACTGTCTATGCACACACAAAATGTGCCTACGGTAGGAAGAAACCGTAGCTCTGCTAGAGAAAACATCTCACTTTGTCAGAAGTTTCTTCATCTCCATGTGCCCTACTCAGATGTTCCAAAATGCAGCATTGAAGACATCTGTTTTGGGCCAGGAGCCATAGTTCTCTGAGGTCAGGAACTCCTGAGGACTGGGACACACCTGCGGACTGGCCTGTCCCGGCTGTACTCCCAGGAGTGAGGCATCTTGGCTGTACCTGCTGCCCACACTGGTTTTTGATTCCAGCTCACTGTCTAGGTTTCCTGACCCATGCTCAGCAGTTTTCCACCCACTTTCTAAGGGTTTTTTGGTTTTTTTGCCTTTATCCTGCCCTGCTTTTACTGCAGCCCACTGGGCTGTCAGATGCAAACAGTCCAGGGAAACAGCAGGGAAGTGCCAGTTAAAAAGAGGCTGAGGATGAGGCTACATGAACCAAAGAAAATCTCACATAAAACCTCACAGAAGCCAAACTAGTGGAGGGTACAGTGAGCTCCCTCAGCTGTGGCAAAGCAGGCAGAGTCCCCTACAAAACAGGCTTGTGTATAGAAGTCATGAAGCATTCCACATCCTGATGCTGCAGGAGGTTGTGCCTTCACTCACAAGCTCCTCTGGGCTTGTGCCCCAGGACCAATCATCAGCCCATGAAGAGCCAGAGGGCAGTTCTGTGTTCTCTTTCTTTCTGAAGAAGGGTCAAATGGGTAATACCACAAGTCGCCCACAGGCTGCAAGGCTGCCATAACAAATCTTTCCAAGAGAACTGCACGACCAGGCCTGAGGGAAGGCAGAGCACAGGTGACGAAACTGATGAGGAGAAGGCTGTCATCCCAGAGCAGACTCTGTGCCCTTCTGGCCATCCAAGGAGCACATTAATCTCTCTGTGACAAACTGGACAGGCTAAGTCCTGCCTTTAGGGGGTATGAACCCTCGATGGCAACAATGAGAAGAAAGACAATTCACTGAGCTGCCTATAGCCTGCTTGCACTGAACAGAGCATAAGAAGTTGGTCAGCATTAGAAATGTTCTGTCAATATTTCCATAAACACTTAGCTCAGAGAAATTAGAAAGGATTGTCAATAGATCTCGAACTTGAACATTGGAGCATGCAACTAGAAATGTAAGCTTGACACCTGCACACATCAGTGACACAGCAGTCTTGAAAACATCCTCTTCTCCTGCACACAGTCACAACTGCAGTTGTATGGAGCAGGAAAGACAGATTCAAAGAACATTTCAAAGAACTCTTTTAAACAGCTTTTCTTTTTTATGTTAACTTTGTGAAAATATCTGGGATTGTAACAATGGAGTAGGTGAACTGTATTGACCTGTGCAAGTGCCAAGTTCCATTTCAACAATTTTCTCTTTACTTTTAAGTTACATAACCAACTAGAAGTTCTGATGTACTACCATAGAGAGAACAGTCACTTTTAAAGAAGATATTTAGTACTCAAATAGAAATTCAAACTCCCAAAATACTCAGAGCATCTCAAATTTCCAATAGAGATAATTCTTAGCAATTAAGAATCTGTAAAGTTAGTGTCTAAATAAAGCAACAACGTACTTGACAGACACACAGCTGCAAAGCAAGTCCAAAATGAACAGAGGAGTTTCTGTTGTGTGTTTTGGTGCGCTTGGTTTTTTGTGTGGATATTTGGTTTGCTGAACCATCAGAAGGAAAATATGAAGCAGGCACAGCAGGGTGCAGACAAATGTCGTCCTTTAAGAAAATACACAGTGCCTAACAGATGAGGGCAAAATAGCTTTCCCTATTGTGCACCTGGGAGTCAGCTCAAGGCTCATCTTTTTTGCAATCCCTCACACCATTTTCATCATGACTTGAAGTCAAATGCTGAGGTTTGTACTAAAGCTGCTGAGAATCAAGGAAACTGACAGATGTAAAATTCAGCTATGACAGATCAACCCTCAGACATCAAGTGTCCTTAAAAGTCTAGCAGATCAGCCATCACAGACACCAAGATCAGTTGTTTTATTCTGTTTCCTATTTTTTTTCTACAACTCATTTTCAATTTTATCACAGATGTCGTAGTTTTATAGCGGCACTTAGGCACAAAGAGTGAAATGTTAGCACTGTCTATATCTGAAATGACCTATCTGTTACCAAATACCTTCTAGAGAGCAGGGTGGAGTTAAAACCTCAGGGCTGAAGTAATTTTTGCCTGTTTTCCCTAATGTACCTTGACAAACAATCCAATAAAATAGGAAGTCATTACCTCATTGATCGTGAGCAACAACCCAAGACTCAAGGCATCTTAAAAAACAGAGCAGACTACAAGAATGGGGCATATGAAAAGAGGAACAGATTGAACAATTTAATCACATGTGATTCTCTAACCCCACTGATATTTCAGTAAGACAGTGTTTATTGCATTATGCATGTGAAATAATAAAAATTCATTCTTTTAAAAAAAAGTTTACTCTTAAATAAATTATAAAAGGGAAAAATAATAGTGAAGAATCAAAGTTTTTCATTGAGAAAAGCTGTTTACATTTCCACAACAGCTACAAGGATGCAAATGAGACAAGACAGCCCCTGGGAAGTCCACAGGGTTGTACTGTGAAGCTAGAAAGGAGTCTTTGAACTTGTCAACTTCTGTATAAATAGCATTCAACCTCTGGGAGTCTTCCTAAAAATTAAGTCTTCTCTGGAACTAAGTTTTAGGAGCATGAATAGCCTCCTGTCAACAAAGAAAGTCTTCAATTCTATGATTAGAAAAGAAAACTGACTGATGTTATCTACACAATTTTGCAGTAGCTTCCTCAGGCATACCCTGCCACCCTTTTATTTTTTTACACACTTACTGAAACAGAATAGAAGTTAGTGAAGATCAACAGGTGTAATGGTTAAAAACATCTCTGTTCCCACCAAAATATTTCACTTAGTTTTTATATTTTACCTACCTTTCAAAAAATTGTCTTCAAAGAACTGGGATGTAACTTTCTGTGGATAATTTACCCCAGCACCCCAAACAATCAGTGGTGTTAAAGTTTCTGAGGGATGACCAGCTCCATGGGACCCTAAGATACACCAAACAACAAAAAAACAAACAAACAAACAAAAAACTCACAACTTAAGATACATGCAATAAAAATAAACAAAACCTACATGCAATAAAAATATGCACACATGTACCAAGCTCTTGTTACAGACATACTAAAAGTCTTTTACAGACAACCTATATCAGCTTCATAGCTTATTTTTATGTCAATAACAATAAAGGCTAAATTGAAGTTTCAAGCTGGGAAATCATTATCAGTTAAGTCAAGACTATAAAGATAGAACTTCTTATATTAAAACCCCTAAATTTTTAATATACAGGAACTAAAGCCTCAACATACAGAGGAGTTAGCTGCTGAAAACATGTACATGGGCTTATCCTGAGCATCCTAGTGAAACCAGGAATGGCTGATTTCAGTAAAATTAGGCACATGTGAAAAAAAAAATCATATAGAACTGATCTCTGAATAAGAATTAGACTTCCACTTCAAAACCAGGAAGCAATATACATTGCAACTGTCATCCTTTCCACAGTGATAGAAGTTCATTTTTAAGGTTTTAAAGTCTAGTAGCACACTCCTTAGAAATTGATAAAACATTACTTTCTTCCCTGGGGAAATTGATTCCTTCCAGGTTAACATATCACCCACCAAAAGCAGGGAGGTTGAAAACTATGACATCTCAGCAGCAGTTATAAAGCACAAGCTTTAAAGAAATGCTGGTCATTGAACTCAGTGGGTGAGGTACCAGAGCAGTGAGATAACCCAGCCTCAAAGGAAAGGACTTTGTCATACAAACCCTATGTGGGCCACTGCATGGTCTACAAGATTACTTATTTTCTTTATATTTGCATTGACACATGCTCTTCTCCATCTATAAATATGTATTTTAATAAATACAAAGGACAGAGAAAGCAGACTGTTGTATAGCCTCAAGGCTATTCCCCATTTCATATCCAATTCTGACCTTGAAACAATCTCTGTGGCACAGCTGAAGAGCCAACTTTGCTTACTTTAAACAGAGCTTAAGAACACACTGGTCTGGGAATTAGATTTCTAATGTTCCTTTGTGGGCACTCTCTGGGCTCAAAAAACAGCAAGAACTGCTCTTCTTTGCAGAACTTGGGAAGAGAGCTTATGGAGAGAGCACTTCCTGCATCTTCCAGGGACCAGGGATTATTTCTTATATCAGTTATATCCTTATTACTGCAGGAGGAAAGTGATAATTTGGTGAGTTTACATTTTAGCCAAGCCACCAGCTCCATCAGCATTTCACTGAGATTCTGCCTCTATGAATACTTTGAGACAGATACAGCTGAGAGAGGCAGCTGTACCCACTCCCTGCCTGTTATAAAGAAATAAGTTTCAGCCCGACCTGAATAACAAGAGGGGAAGAAAAATAATTCTTTTCAGCTGGGTCAGCTCCAGGTTTCACCCCCCAGCACTCTCCAAAGAGACTTTTCCAGGGGAAAGGCAGAAAAAGGGTGCTGTTGTTCAGTTGTCTGTTCTGTAGTCCAGCACACCACACAGGTACTTGTGGCAGGAACCAGAGGCCAAGGTGAGGGTGGGAATGGAACGCCCTGCGTTGGTGGTCAGCAATTCCATCTGACGTCAGTTTAAAGCAGAATCATGGGGTCAGACTAAGAAAGCAAGTGACTTCATTGGCTTTTGCCAGCAACCACAATGTCTTTGATCCATGTCTAATTCAGATAATATTTTTTTTCCCTAATTGGTCCCCCCTGTCCTTCCAATGTTTAATTTGTTTTAAAACTGGTGCACATCCAATTCTGCAAACAACCACTGAAAGGCTGCAGCAGGGGCTGATAGTACCAACCAGCTCAAATTAAAGCTCCTGAACTATCCTTCACACAGCCCACAATGGGCCTGAGCAGAACCTCTGGGTTTGCTCTTGGATTCACTGAAGTCAGCTTCAAAGTTATTAACACTTCTGGCACAAGATCAAGCTTTTCCTTCAAGACAGAAAGAGATGACAGAAAACTATGACAGACCAGTGGTTCTCAAAGCCTGAAGAAGTTACTCTTATCACCTTTTATTCCCCCTTCAAAGGATCCAGTACATAATGAGAACATCCCTGCAGCTCACTCTGGCAGCGAGGAAGGCCAACAGCACCCCAGGCAGTGTTAACAGGAGCATGGTACAGGGAAGGGATTATCCTCCTCTATTCAGTACCTGTGAGACAACCTCTAGACACTGGATCCAGTTTTGGGTTTCTCTGCTACCAGAGAGACATCCATCATCTGGAAAGGTCTCAGTGAGGGGCACTTGCCCTCTGTGGAGTGGCTGAGGGACTGGGACTTGTTCAGCCTAGAGAAGCAACAGCTTTGGGGAGGACATACCAGAGCAGCCTGCCTGTACCCCCCTGTGAGGGGGTTTGAGAGAGGATGGAGCCAGAGTATCACTGTGGTGCATGGTGGGAGCATGGCAGAACAGGCATAATTTGAAACAAAGGAAGCTCAGACTACAGATAAAGAAAACCTTTCTTCCTCCATGAGGGCAGGCAAGCAGCAGAGCAGGCTGCCCAGAAGGGTTGCATAGGCTCCATCCCTTTGAGATTTTAAAGATCTTGCTGAATAAAGCCCTAGCATCTTTGTCTGATTCCACAGCTAAGCCTGCCTTGAGCAGGTGCTTGGACCTCCTGAGATCCCTTTGATCATATATATAAAAAATGTATATATATACACACCTCTTCCTTATAAAATAATTACGAAATAATTTCTTGAAACACAAAAAACCACAGCAGAATTAAAATTTCATTGCAAGAGGCAGTCAGCTCAACACTAAATAATATTCAAAATGGACTATTTTGCAAAGGAGCAGATGGTAATTAGGCTGATTGAATAAATACACAAATATTTTTGTTATCTCTGATGACAGAAAAAATCTGCATCCCTTCAACTGAAAAATTTTAGGATTACACAGACAGAGTAAGATGCTGACTCTTGTTATGCCACGACCATGCCTGGAGCACCCTTGGTTCAAAAGTATCAAAGTTAGTAGCTGCAAACACACAGCATTGGAAGAGAGACTTATCACTTTCACTGGCTGCACACAAGGACAGGAGTGTTCTTAAGATTCTTGAAAAAAGAAAGAACTAAGGAAAAAAATGTCTAAATAAGCTAAGCATTGGAAACTTTTCTCATCTGCCCTCAAAGCATTTGGCCACCGTGGCCACACCCTTCACAAGTCTCCTCTGTGGGTACCAGCATGGCTGGCCCCTGCCTCACTCTCCTCTTTGTACTCTCAGCTCCTCCACCTGTCTCCAGCACCAGTCTCCTCTAGAAAGATCACACACCAGTCCCATTCTTTCTGCTGTGCTTAAAAGGCCAAAATAAGCAAAAAAAATTCTCCACTCCCCACACAACCTCTCCCTGTAAAGTTTTTCACCAGCTCCTAGACAGATTTCCCACCTTTTCCAGGTGCTTTAGGGCACTAAAGTGAGAACTGTATCTCCCAGAGGGGCTGGAACAAGACCAAATTTGCTGCTGGCAGGCCAGTAACACCATCTTCTCCTGCAGCGATCTTTCTATCCCTGCTAGCAGTCACCGAGGAAGTTAAGCTTTACCTTAGTGTCTTTTTTCTGTACAGATATGGAATGCAGCTGTCACTGCAATTTGCATGGATTTTCATACACAAGCAACACTTAGGATACCAAATCAAAGCAGAGGTTGCAAAGCCTCTCATGGGACAGAGCTCTCTAATCATACGCCCGATGCTCATAAACTCAACTGACTCCAAATTTAAAAAGACTCACCCCAGTCTGTCATTCCATGGTCAGAAGTTAAAATATATGCAGTCTTTCCATCATTTCCATAGAAATTGTCAATCAATGAAGCAATTTCTTTCACACCCTCATCAACTTGTTTAATATTCTCCTGGTATTCCCTTGAAAAAATAGGAAAAAATTGTTACATTCAAAGTGGCTGCTCTCACATTTGGTATAAAGCAAGTTATCCATGGTCATAAAGCCCAGTCCTTTGAGTACAGACAGCTTTACCCTCAAATGAACATCAAGCTAACAAAAGGCTTCCAAGATGTAAAATCTCTCCTCCTCTGAGTCTTACTGAGATATTAAATCACTGCAGCACAGTTTGCAGATTACTGAAACCACCATTTCAAATGGATTTATTTTTCAAATCTGACCTGCCCTTGACAAAAGGATATAATTTTACTACTCAGAGCTGCCAGGCAAGCTAAGCAGAATGCCAAAACTATGGAATTCTGGAAAACTCATACACCTTAAATGGTAAGTTGCAAAAATTAGTTTAAACTGGTAACTAAATAGGAAAGATAGATCTCACCAGGCAGTCAGTGTTCTGACATGATTCACAGATCAGGACAGACCCTAGTTTTCTGGAATAGAGGCTAAACAAAAAATTTGTATATTTTTAGTAAAAGTGACAATGATTAACTTTCAGACAACTAATTTCCTATCTGTTGATATAGTCAGTTTTTAAACTCTGCCTTCAAAAATATCTTAATAAATGAGCATTAGACATGAACTTTAGAATGATGTAGGAAATTAGAGAATTTTAAAAGTATGAAGGGATCAGAAGAAAGACATAAAATCCTGCAAAGCAGGACACGAAAAAATTAAAAGAAAATTCTCAAATAACACACTTCAAGACAAATTGGTGATAAGAACTGTCAATCTAAGCACTTCTCTTTTTTCAAGTGTATTAAGGAAAGCCAAAACATGATGCCAGAATTTGCAGCCATTATTACTGAGCTTACTGTTGTCTATAAACTCAATGATATCACTTCAGCAGTGGGGTATCTGAAAACTGTATCCATTTTTTGTTTAAAACTGCATTTCCTACATATCCTCTAGATTATGTGTTGGCTATAACTAAGACAATCTGCTAAAAATCAGACTTGAATACAGGAGTATAACTTGATACACTGTATAGAGCAAAAATCATGATTTTTACAGATGGGATTTTAAAAACAAAATAACCCCAAAAGTTCAGAATGCAGGTAATCACACTGGCATATAGGACTCCAACACTACAAGTCTTGTTTCTGGCTTGATAAATTGCACTCTTACAAAAGTTACTATGCATTTAAAACTAGTAAGAGAGATAAGCATGCTTAATATCTCAATTACCTTGAGTTTGGCCGATGAGCATGTCCACTGGTGTCTATGCCTAGCAAATGCAGGAACAGAACCACTTTCTCTTCATTCAGTGCAGAGAACAATGTTTGATTACTTCTGGAAGAATTAAAGAAGCTCTGTATGGAATAAGCCAATAACACATTAGTCTGAGTAACATGGAAGAAGATAAGCATCTTTTTAAAATTAGAACACTGCTGTTTCCATGTCAAAAATACTAGTAGTTATCAGAGTTTAAAAAGAGGAAAAATAATGACTTCCCAATTTACTGCTTGGAAGACAACTACAGTAAGGTCAGTATGGTACAACAGTATGGTCAGTCAAACTTTCAGCTTATCTAAGACAACATTTGTGTTGAGGTGTTCTTTTGTTGTTTGGGGGGCTTTTTTTCTTGGGTTTTTAGTTGTAAGTTTGTCTTGGTTTTTACGGGGATTTTTTGAGTTTGCGTAGGCAGAAATACATCACTCCCTCTCTGCCTCCTGTATAAACAAATTGATGAACCACTGCTTAGTACCACTTATGGCTCTACATTTCTATTGATTTACTGAGTTTAAACTGGAAGCAAAGGTCTCAAATACTCTTGTTTTTGAAGCAGGTTCTGCAGGACTGAGATACCAAGCTACAACTTGTTTGCAGTAACTAAATTAAAACAGAGCAACACATGACATGCTTTGCAAATGCATGAACTATATAACATACATCTGCCTTGCACATGTCCTACTTAAGCATCCCTGAGGCAGATGCCAGGGGAGGATTTTCCCCTTGGACTGAATGAGTCTTGACACAGCTATTCTGTGTTAGACCAGCCACATTACAGCAATGTAAAATGCAGGCAGACAGCTATTCCAGCATCAGCTCCTTAGTAACAGCACTGCCCAAGGGAACAAACTTGGGTAGGGTCTTAGTTCAAAAAGCATCTAGAGAACCTTTCAGTACAGTAATATAAGTGAGAGTGTCTTTGAACTTCATGCAAGAGTCCAGGGAAAATGCTGCTTAGAGGCAGGGAATCATTTCTGCCACCAAAGGACAGGGCAGGCCCCTACACAGCTGTAAGAGTGATGGAGCTCTTAAAATCTACAGCTCATACCTTGTGTAAACCAAAGTCCCTGTAGCCAGAGGAAGACCAAAGTGGCAGTGAGAGTATCACAGTGAGCTATGCCAGGAAACCATGGCAGTATGCAATTCCACTTTTCTAACTCCCTGAGTACACACAAGCCGCGTGGATTAATATTTGCATGCTCTCAGCTGCAGCTCTTGTCCAAACAAAATCAGGACCAAAGTCCAGAGATACTTTAAATAAAGATACAAGAACAAAATCCGATTACATTAAATAGCAATATAATTATTTTTAAGGAGATTTTCATTCCCCACAGAGATCCGTCCACCTGCACTTATTTGACCACAGAGTGAAGAAGCTTTCCAGAGCACATCAGTAATTCACAGGATACAATAAAACTGTTTCCTTAATTTTAATTAAATAAAAGGAAATCAAAACAAAGCATATCAAAACAGACAAACAGGAAACTCCCAAAATTAAATCCTAAAATGTAGATCAATATTAGAAGATACATGTTTTTCTATCAGGGAATGATTAAGCAAAAGAAACCATTCAAAGGAAGGCAAGGCCTGAGCTTCTCCTCTCCCACAGATGAATCCCCATGACACACCAAAAGCATCCCACTTTCCCAGTCACAGCCACCTCGTAAGCCAGAGCAGCAGTAGCCTAAAGAGTTTGCCCAAATTCTGGCAATTACAAACAAGAAGACAAAATGAAGATGAGTGCAACCTGCAATGTGACATCTTTTCCCAGAGCAAACAGCAAACTTTATCCCATGAAACTTAAAAAAAATGGTTAACTGAAAAAAATCCCAAAAAGCAACAGGAAGTTCACCACATGGAATGATGGCTGATAAAGGTCGTGAGCTGGCAAGAAGGATACCAAACACACTAAGGGCAAAAATCACTTCACCTTGCTCTGGATGTTGCTGAACTGTTTGTCCAGAACTATCCTAGTATCTCCTTATAGCCTCCTAAAGGCCTCTTCTTTTTGGTACTCAGTGTTCACAAAACTTGAGTCCTACCTCTACTCAGCAGTAGTTTCCAACCCACCACTATATTTTAACTGTATCTTCCTGTCTCCCTCTTTTTATTTTTGCTTCCCTTTTATTTCCTCTATTCAGTAATATTACCTCCATTGTATATCTAAGCTGAATCTCACCAAGAAGTTTCAGGAACAGCAATAAACAACTAAGAGGCTGAGAGCACTCCCCTTTTCCAGTCTCAAGAAAAAGTAGCTAAGGAGAGATCCCATTGCTGTATCCAACCATCTACCCTGAGGGTGAAGGGAATCTCAGTCCTCTGATTAGGTGAGACTGATCAGAAGCCTCAGAGATGAGACAAGGGGAAACTCACAATTTGGAATGTAGGAAATTGCAGTAAGACAAAAAGACTTTCAAAAATTATTTGGTAAACCATATCTATAGCCAGATATTGGAACAGCTGCTTAAAAGGGTTATCCTTGGAGAGGCTCAAAACTTGACTGGGCAAGGCCTGAGCGCATTTCTCTAACTGAACCTCCTTCATGCAGAGAATTGGACTTAAGATGATTACAGCTTCCTTTCAACCTTCTTTTTAAATGATTCTGGCAACTTTTGTTTGATTTTCTGGCAACCAACAACAAAAGAATGCACTGGTTACAACTGATATACAACTTAATGAGATGAGCACTAAGTTCCCCATTAAAACATTTACAGCAAGCTGTGAACTTAATTATAATGTAATACTAATTAAACTACTACAACAGAATTTTAGTTATAACTATAAGAAATCTTGATCTAATCATCTCCCTCCTCAGATGGGAGAAAGTAAAGAAGAAATAAAGACTACTTAGAAGGTCTAACAAATAATTTACAGATGTCTGAACAAAATATGAACTTTAAAATGTTAGCTGTCTAAGTAGCTGGGGACCTTTTGTTCCCACAGTTTTCCACTGAAAGCATGATTCTTTAGTAGAGCTGATAAACTGTTGCTGACTGCATGTACTAGAGAGACCAAACAAACTTCTTCCTTTCACAAAGCTCCTTAATCTAGGACAACTTAATTTAATTGGCTGCTTAAAGCTGTGCACACTGATTTGTGCTGATGGGAGAGTTTAAACAGTTATGCCAGTTTTCAAATGTAAAACAAAAATGCAAAGGCAGGATAAACATACATGCCAAGTTTAGATCTGTTGAGCATGATCATGCACAAGACACTAATACATAACCACATAACACTAACACATAAAATAAATCATAAAACCATTGTACTGCTAATTAGGGCAGAGCTATCTGTATGGAAATCCAGTGGAACAAACTGACATCCGGTCCCAGCACTGTCTGCAGAGCTTCAAAGTTTAACATAATTCAGTTCTGGACTCTGTCCACCACCTTGCCCAGAAGGGACAGTCTGAAGCCTTGAATGGCCTTTCTCCAGCAGAAAGGGGACAAGGGAAGAATGGAATACTCTGTTCAAAATGAGAAAAGAATAAAGGAAAAAACCCACAATTTCTGGCCATCTGTATCTACATGCCCCTTTCAGTGAGAAGACATTAACTGAATATCTTAAGCATATCCTACCCCTTGATCATAACAAATTGTGGTCAGGCCATTACTGGAACTCATCTCCAAGACTGAGTTCCAGGAATTTTAAACTTTTTACCCTAAAAAAATAAAGTGAATCTTCCAAAACTATTTTTCACTAAATATTTTCAAAAATCAGAAATGCATGAAGAAGACCTTTTTTTCCCATTAGTTAATCCAGACTCCCAATATTTTGCTCCTTAGTTTCGTAGCACAGATTCAAACTATGATTTAAGTAATGGTTATTTAATGGAGAATCATTTGAGCCATATCACAGTGATTAAACTCTATCCCTTAATTATTTTGCTGGCTTCTTAAAAAAAAAACAAAACCAAAAACAAACAACACAATCACACCAAAAGAACCCCCAAACAACCCAAAACCCAGAAAAAAACCACAGACCATCAACTCCATGCCCATCTGCAACTCCAAACTACTCCCAAATTATTACTACACATTAATACAGCTGAATTTTCACACTGCTGCAGATAAAAACTCACACAGTCTAGTCTGTGGTATATTTTCTGTCCCAAGAAAGGGTTAGGATCACCTTGTATCATGAGGAGACATGACAAGAACTATCAAGTGTCATACATTTTTCTTCTACTCATGATTTAAGCATAGATACAAATACAAAGTAGTCAGAGTTTACCATGTCTTGATGGTAAGCTACCATTAGTTAGCGTTTTTAAAGAGAACAAGCAATTTCAGAGTGTCAGCACTAGCAGCCCAACCATGAGCTAGCCATTCTTCATTTTATCCCTGTCATTTTTTGGGGCAGAGGAAGGCACAAGTGGCCCTCACATTGCTTGGGATCTGTGGACTGCACAGAAGAGAAGAAGTACCTTTGGTGTCTTTTGCTTCTAAAGAGACAGAAATTCAGGGACCATGCTGGCCAACATATGATTAAACACTATGTTGTTAAATACACAAGATAAAACACAAAGAAGGAAAAAAAAAGTAGGCAAAGCAGAATTTAGATTCCAGCATACTGCCACTCCTACTTATATATAATCTCACCAGCATAGCAGAAAGTTGTTTGAGCTATAATAGCAGAGTGACCTGGGTTTCAGCACGCCTCAAGTTTCACACTCCTGAAGCAACTGTTGATGTGCAGTTGAAGGGATGATTAATGGAATGTGTGGCTTATGTCAGTCAATCAAGTCCTATCCATTCACAGTATGGAATTTAGATGGGCAAAATAAGTCTTAAAAATAATGGTGCTGGCTCCAAGGAAAAAGTAATCAGTAATGACATATATTTTAAACATATCATTATGGCTTGAAAGGATAAATGCCATTAGGTGTTCTGAAGCAAAAGAAAGGTAGTACCACCCTCACATACTTGTGCAGCTCCAAACGACAGCAGGGTGCAACTTTATGACAACAGCTATTCAAGTGTAACTGACAGCCTAATTTGATTTGTATTATTCATATGCATTACAACACACAACACGGCACAAGTGCACATTCAGGGAGATGAAGACACTTAGTAAAAAACATCTTTTCACCTGCAAACTCAGAAAATCATTTCCTTTGAAAATTAGCAAACTATAATGAACTTTTCCACTCTATGTCATCATTTAAAGCAGAATCACCCTTCACTTCCTAAATTGATGATGATTTAGTTTATTGATTTAATTTGTTTTATTTTTGCTTGATTTGATTAGCTGTACTAATGCATACAGCCCAGAGATCCTGTGGAAAAAGTTTTAAGTCTTAACCTCCATTAACATTGTTATGAGATCCAGAAAGTAACTCACTTAATTGCTTCAGCAATACAGATATTTATACCAGTGCCCACTACCAGCATTTCTTAATCCAGAACAAGTGAGGTAGCATGGACTAACAAATACAGGAATAAAGGAATAATCAGAAATCATGTGCCTTGGACTTTTAAAACTTACAGTGATCGTGTCACACAAAACAACAGTTGTGAACCAGCACTGACCCAAGTCAGCTGAGCAGAGCACCACATCAACAAATTCTACAGCTCCAGGGCCTAAGCTGCCTCCACCCAGCACCTCCTGTCCTCCAAAACAAACTGTGACTGCTCTGGAAGCCACAGCATAGTGTGAACCACAGCAGAAAATTAGAAGCCAGCTACATCTATCAGGAAAAGTCACACTGAACAATTACAGGCAGAGTACAAGCTTGACAAAAAATAAGTCAATAATACTGCTTACTTTGCTTTCATATTGAAGACTTATTTCTGCCATTCTGCAATACTTGTTATAAAATCCTTAACTAATTGCATTCAAGATCTTAAAGGGTCTGTAGTACTCCAAGATGGGTTTCACATTATAGGCAAACAAAACAAAAAGAAAAGCCAAGAATATTTTTAAACAGTACTTTAATTACTGTTTTATTTTAATTAGCATTGAATGACAAATACTTCCCTTAAGCATCCATTGCACTTGTCATGAAAGCTGATTCAAGAAATTTTTACTTATGACCCCAAGTAATTTCTAGTTCTATGACAAAGTGTTAACATGTTCTATGATAAAGTTAACATGCAACTGTGCTTTTTATAAACAGGTAGCATAAAAAGATTCTCTGCTTACCTTAACATGATCAAAAACCCATATATCAAGCTTCGCTGCATCTTCTGCTCCAAAGTCTTCACTTTCTGCTGCATAACAAAATGTATAAACATGATCTCCAGTAGCACCTGCAAAAACAATATAGATGGCATACTAGATACAAGATTTTCTTGGTTCTCTCATAGTCAAAATACTTTCATTCACAGGAGTAGAAACCTACCAAGAATGATGATCCTGAAAGAAGTCAAAGAAATTTTCTCTTTATTTTAAACTTTCCCATAATTAATCCTTTTTTGAAGCCTGGATACCAATTTACCTCATTAGCTTATCAGCACCTCAGAGGAATGAGGAACAATGCTATCCAGTATGCTCAGGCAAGGAAATAAAATATGGAAAAGCAGATAGGAGAAAACCAAATCCCAGTTTAAGCAAATTAAACGGAATTTGGTTTTGAAACAAAGAAGTTCACTGAGAAACTTCTAACCAAGGAAGATACATATTCATAGTCTCATTTGAGCATGTGTTTTGGGGGCAGGCTGTTTAAGAAAAATATGCTCAGCTTTTGGTTGTTCAACTGAATCATACAAGACAATGCCTTATCCATGAGGTCATTTCTCCAGGAAAACATCATATATCACATATAACAAAGGCATCAGGAGGGTTACTGTACTTCAATTCTAGCTATCAAAAGCCCAGTGGACAACTTCAGGGAGACAATATTCAAAGTCTGCATCTCTAAAAAGAGCATCCAAAACAGAAAAGGGAGAAGTACTGGCCTATGTTCAGCCACAAAGTACCACACAGGGGCCACTGATACACAAACACAGCATCTGGACAAGGCGACTTCTGTCCCTACTCACTGTCAAGGGAGCCAAGCAGAGAAGGGAGGGGGCAGGAGGAAGACAAAGACTGGATGAAGAAATTAAACTTCAGAAGTCCTGAAAAGATTTGAATCTAGGTGAAGTTTAATTAAATAATTCAGTCAATGGCAGAGCTGTTACAGCTCAGGAGTGCCATTTATACTGTGACTATGTAAACTCCCAGAGGGAAAAATGTTCTTCAATCAGTTGATGACCAGAGAGAATATATCCTGCTGGATCTGCTGGATGTCATGATTATATAATGCAGTTGTGTAAGCTTCCAGGCTTGTGAATGAACCAACATCCCAGTATAAGGCAGCTGCTCAACCAAGATTATGTGGAAACCCACACAAAGGGACACAGATATTTCAGGCCAGGAAGATGAAAGCTGGCACAGATTTTCTGGTGCAGCTCTCCCCTGCACCCCTGGAGATGTTGCTACTACTTATAACACAGAACACTCACTGCAGTTCTCAGTCTAAAAGAAAAGGAAGAAAACACTGCCAGGCATTAAAAAGTGAATTCACGAGTTCCAATTGGTGGATAAATGAGTTCAAAAGAAGAAATAAGTCCTGTCCATCACTGCCAAGATGACTGATAGTCTAAGAGGACAGAATGCTGTAGTGTTTTTCCACAGTGTCAGAGCAAACCTGAGAAGCCCTTCCTTGAGAAGTGCCACAGCAAAGAAGCCAAATGACAGCACACCATTTGCAAACAAAGCAAAGGAACACATCTACCACTTACTCATTTCTAATTCCTACCAAAGCAAAACAAAACAATCTGCCCAATCCAGCACTGCTATAAAGAGAAATAGTGGCAAAATGAAGTTATACCCAGAAGGTTGTTTGTTTGGTGGATTTTTTTAAAAAATAAATTCTACTATGCAAAATATTAGAAACTATTATTTTAGTTCTATTGTTTGAGGGGGCAGGCAACAGTATGCCAACACTTTCTTTAAGTCTGGGGACGAGGAAGCAAATATGGGATAGAGAAGTAGAAGAAAGCCAGGGATAGAAACATGTTTTAGAAGCAAACACAGAGCTCTGCTGGATTTGATGGCACCATTACACCATGGGAAATAAGTGGAGGTGCTAGAAATTCTAAAACAAGATACTACCTATTGCTTTCACTCTCTTCTCTGCCACTGTATCTCACACTCAGCACCAATATTCAAATATGAGGATCAGGGATGAAGTTATCACACTCTTACAATAAGATTTACATCCCACAGAAAGTGACTGTGTTGCTCTGCTGGTGGGGCAGGTCCTGTCCCTGACAAGTCTGTCATGGGTCAGAGTCCAGACCAGCAGGAGAATTTGCCAGCAAACTTTAAAGGCACAAAAGAAGCAGAAAAAGAATGAAGGCACAAAAACAGTCACACACTGAGCAGGACAGAGTGTGGCCATCAAATTCAGCCATGTGAGGGATGTGAGAAATTTTGCATTGTTTAACAATAAGGAACTAACCAGCAGATGGAGAGGTCTGTCTGTCCAGAATAACCCTGACAATGGTTTGTCCCCATTCTTCCCATCATCTTGATGATAGCCTTCTTCAAACTCAAATAAAAACAATGACCCTAGCCTTTCTGGAAGCTTCCAAAAAGAGAAGGGGAACCCATGAAACCAATGGCAATCTGGGTGCAACAGATTAGTATCTACTTCCCTCAGAGAAGCAACAGTCTCAGCTCCTTTTTCAGTATGACATTTAATACTCTGGAATATACTCCAACCCAGACTGCTGTCAGAACAGTACAGGGCTGGATTTTTCAGGTCAAACCTCAAATCTTGGCAAGTCTAGAAGAGAAACTCAAAGTTCACAGAGTACTCAGGGAAAAAAATAGGCATTTTCAAACCACGTTATTTTTTTATAATTTCAAGGTTATCATCTATAAACATCATAGAAAATAAGGTTAAAATTAGCACAGTGAATTTGTGTATCTTAAGTGAGTTTAACTATTAGAAGCAAATACCTTTTAATCCTGCTCAAGATACAAAGGTACTTCGGACATTTTCTCAGACTGAAATACTGATCACGCAGTCACTAAAATTTTGCCAAATTTAGATTTCAACTATACCTATTTTGATATTTTTAAAAAATCTGTGAGCATTTTTTTAACTTCCTTATAGAATTCTCAACCATTTTCTTGAAATATATTTTTTATTACAAGAAAAGTACCTAGAGAAAATAGACAATGACAGGAAACAAAGGATTTTTCTATCCTTCCAAAAGGCAGCAAGTGTCGTGTAGTCTTTATGCATCATCCAATGCAAATGGTGAAACAGTAAAATTTGGAACATACTGGCATGATAAAATATACACAAGAAGAGTCCTGTGGCCTCACTAATTTCCAACATGAAAAGAAAGGGGCACATAGCTTAATTTCTCTCTCTCTCTCCTTTCCTGGCTTTTCTGTAAAAGTAAAGATAAAGAACAAACACTTGATTGCTTTCCCTTCCATGTTATAAAACTTGGACTCTTTGAAAGAAAGGGAACTATCTTTTTCTAAGTAAAAGAAGTTAATCTGTCTTTCTACCATGAGAAACCATGATTCATGTTTTGACACAGCATCTACTTTCTCAGATACATGGTGGCACTTAAACTTTGCCAACTTGGGGGATTTTCCTTCCCCCTGCAAAAGGAAGCTGCATTGTTGATACTGCTCAGAACAAGCCATATAGAGAGTATTATCCTTGCACATCTCTTCAGATAACATCAAAGCTGCTTCCAAGTCCTCTGCTTATCATCTTACTCAAAAAAAAAAAAAAAACCAACAAAAAAACAGGAGAAGGAGAGGGCTCTGGGAAATTCTTGAATTCCCCAAATATTTTCCCAAGAACATATCCCTAGAAACACAAATAATCTGTGCAAGGGCAACTACCTTTCCCCTCTCCCCAGCCACCATCACAGGATTTCCAAATACAAGCTGTAATCTTAGGTCATGGGAAATTATCAGGAGATATTTTTACAGCTCATCATAAATTTATGAGGCTTAAGCAAAGAACAGAAAAGAGGGGCGTGGGGGGGAATGTCAGGATGTGAGGGGGAAGAGACATGAGTTCAGAAAAAGTTCAAGAATCATCATGAGAAATATGATGTATATTTTCTCTAAACCAATATTACATTCCACTCCTATCCCACCTATCCCATTTTTCTTATTTGTCAATACCAATGCCTAGAACAGAACAGCAGCACATGCCCTTAGCTTGCCCCTTTTTCACTTGAGTCTGTTTATTCTGAGATTATGTGAAAGAGTTTATATGCACTCATTCTTCCAAGAATACAACAATATGAAACTTGGAGAACCTTTAAACGTTTGAAGTGTGCTCAGCACTCTCTGCAGGCTCAAACACCAATTTCAACTGGGCTGACAAGACTTTAACACCCTGCATATCACAGCCAAAAGATCTCAGCTTCAGGAATAGTACCAGGAAGTTTTTGCTTGCATACAGTCCTTCCCTTTACATTTTACTGTTCTGAGTAGAAGCAGGATAACCCACAATAAGCTACTTCTTCAGCTCCGACACCGAACAAGCATGGCTGCAGTTCCATCTCCCAACTCACTGGGAGGTGCAGGCTTGAAGAAAAATCTCAGCTGCAGAAGTGTGAAACAAAAGCTTTAAACTTCACCAAAGAAAAAAATACTAGATTCTTAGAATTCAAGGTGTGTTCCTTCAATATACTGACAGAAATAGCTAAGGCTTATTTAAATGAATGAGTAATAAATAGTGATATTGTCATCAAAAGCTTGCTTCTTTTCCTCCACCCCATCTTCATTTCACAAACTAGAAATCAAGTATACAGAAATACACAAACTGAAAATACTTTTTTCACCTTCTTCTCTAACTCAAAAATCCTAAGTGTCTATATTTTACTACCTGATAACTATGTGTTAAAGTTTCATAAAATTAAGTCTTACCTTTTGCAAACATTGGCAAAATATCTGGGCTTCCCCAGCTCCAGGTATATTTACTTTCATTGAAAACAGAGTCAAATTCCACTGGATTCTCCTTCCATCCTGTTAAACAAACACACCTGCATTTAAATGGCATTGCCAGAAGATCTCACTGACTGCTAAAATTGATAATCCATGCAAAATGTTGTGGGATTCTTTTAAAAGTTCTCCCTATATTATTTCACAATGAACTCCAGTTTGTGCATCTTGATTTTAATTCAGTTTAAACATCTATTATAATAACTTCCCCATTCATTAAGAAGTGAAGTGAAAACCTAGGCCAATCTCATTATGCAGGGTTTCAAACAGGCAAAGCACACAGCAGGTTTACCTTCTAAACAGCTAAAATTTTCCTGAATTCTGCATCTCCTATTGCCTTGAATTCTGCATCTCCCATTGCCTGAACTCAGTTTTTGGCATTTCAGGCAATAAGACACCTACATATTTCCAGAAGTCATGTTGCATTTCCTTACAGTAAAACCTTCAAGATTTCCTGTTTCCATGAAAAGGCAATGACAGAAATATAGAGATGCTCTTAACCAGGTATTCCTGCCAATCCTGCTTTTGCAGTGTTTGTCAGAAGGAAGAACTTTTTCATTAGGAACATGGACAAGATCAAGTCATTCCTCTCACCTCCCCTGTCCAAAACCAACACACGTGACTAGTGTTCAGGCCTGGAAGCCTGGGGAAAGGCAGAGGAGCACACAAAAGACTAAGTCAATAATGTGAAGGGCTGTTCCACATAATTAAGCCCCAAACACTCAGTAACAGCTCTGGACAAAACATGAGCTTGGGGCTTTTGCTTTATTTTGCTCCTGATTTTCCAACTCAGACTAGCAATTGTTCAGCTGAGACACTGCAGTTCATTTCTTGTTTGCAACATCTACACTTAGTCATACCCTTGTGCATCTCAAATGATAACTGAAAACTGAAGAGGTGAGGCCCTAAAACGCTTCTGCTTTTAAGCTTGGGGTGCTAAATTCAATATATTAATTTATGTAAGCTATTTTCCTAGGAAAAATCGATATTAGGAGTGGGAAATCCATCCAAAATTACTATTTTCCATATCATCTTGGCATACAAACTACAATGCAGGTATTTATCAGTAATCATCCAGAAAGCCAACACATGACTGAAACACTGTACTTTGGAGGACAACATTCAAAGCCTTAGGACCAGCCTACCTTTAGCAACTGCACTGACATCTTCATAAAATCCAGCTATAAGTGCAACGTGCCCTGGCCTGGATTCTGTTGGGACCCGGGTGTGAGAGATTCCCCAGCTGCCACAATTCTCTAGAATGCCCCTGAAAACAGGATTCAAGGCAGTTAACATTCATGACTTGTCAAAGTACAACAAATTGCAGATAAAAAGAGTGACAGGTAGATGTGAGGCAGGAAATGCAAAAAAAGCCCCAAACCCAGACTAAACCAGATTTTCACTACGACCTGCTGTGCAGTAAAACAAGCAGCAGAACATTAACCTGCAAGTGGTTCTATAGTATAACACTGCACAGAGAACATTACTATTGTGGCCAATCAGCAAACAGATGAGTTCAGCTGGTGTTCTAATACACTTAAAATTAACATACTACTTATTCTTCTGCTTTCCTCTTTAGCTTACTTATTTTTCCCCAACAGATTGTTTCTGCCTGATGTAACTCTTCTTTGTTCTTTCCATTTAGCCTGAAAGTTCTAGTTCAATCTTATCTTACTCCTTAAATACACTCAATTATAATTAGCTCTTGTGACCATGTCTGCCTTTATCTGTGCTGAATCTTGGAAGCAACACCAAGAGAATTTGAACCCCACATAAATCTAAGGTGTAAATAATCTTGGCAACAAGAAGAAAATTTAAGTAAACCTTTAATCTTTTGCAATTACACGGAAGTGAAGGAGAATATATTCTCACCACACACACAGAAACATATCCAGTGTCTAGGGTTTATGCACATACAGTAAATAGTTACAAGAGATAAAAAGTAAAGAAAACAGAGGACAAAGCCCAAGCATAACAAACAGCCTCATAAACTATTCTTGTCTGCTGAAGATCAGAACAGCTGGAGCCTGTCAGGAAGCAAGAGGTGAGTGTTACCATATGCTGTTTGCTTGTCTCCATCTTCTGGAAGAACAGGAAGATTCACTGCTCGCTGTCAGAGCAAGAGGAGAAAGAAAACAAAACACAACAGGACATACCTTACACTGATTTTTAGGAAAAACCAGCAGAATCTTCTGAACAAATTCAAAGCAGTTTTTAACAGTCAAGTTACCGGGAAATTATAATGTTGTTATTCATTATATAAACTACCAAATTTGCTATGTTTATGTGCTTTAGCCCAAGAAAATTCTAAGTTCGTGCCTTTAAACACTCTAAAATTTCAGGCTCCACTCAAAGCTTGCAGCATTCACCATTTGTTTGTTGTGATTTTTTTAAACTCACCTTAGACCTCACATTCTCAGACTTCCTTGAAAGCTCACAGAGCTACCTGGAATAGCCCAAATACTACAGCAAGGAATATAAAAGTTTATGGAGACACAGCACTCTAACATGTTATTTCTATGTTCATCTCAGCTAGGTGATAATGCAAGTTGTACTGAAAAAAAGTAATTTGAAAAAAGGATTTATGAATTAGTTAAAGTGGTTTCTTATTTTTCTCAGTACAGACTGATCAGGAGGTATTGCACAAACATTCATTAAAGACTTAAAATAAAAAATAAAACACTTGCAGCTCTCCTCAGACTTCATTGCAACAACAGGTAGGGAAATTGTTTTAATTAGAATTTGATTTCTATTGAATTGGAAAGTAGTTCTTTACCTTTGCTTGTCAACAATAGGATGACTTCAGGATCTGAAGTCAACAATAATACATACCAGGTAGAAAAAATGACATATAAATATGTTATTTACCTATTTAAAATTAATTTACATACTTTGAATTACTTCAATGCCTTTTAGTCAGAAGAACCACTGAAAAAAGTTAATTTCCATGACAATATAAACATTACCAACCCATTAATAACAATGGTAAGTATTAATATGATATAGTGATATGGCTGAAACATGACAGGCAAGGAAGAAAACATCTTCCCTGAAATCACCAGCAATTCAGATCACTTACTGGCCCTCACAGCTATGACAACACTGGTGAAAGCCAGATTTTTCAAGAATATTATAGAAGACTAGGTACTTGGCATACATGGATTATCCAACAATCTCCTTCAAGATTAATGGATATTTATTTTTAAGTCACGAACTTACTAAAACTTTGATTTTTTTAATAGCACATTGCTACAAGAATGGTTCTTGCCCATTTAAAGATAATCTTTCCTCATTAACAAGGTAGTAGTTCCCAAAGTACTCCACTTGGATAAGACTATTAATCTGGCTGTTATGTTGCCCACTACTATAAAGTGGGTAAGGGACTGAACACGTGCAACTTAGGAATGAACATGAAAAAAAGTAAACTTTATATTAAATTGCAAATACTTTGAGTAAGTATTATTAAAAAATTAATGTTTAGACAGCAATAACTTGGCAGAATGTAAAAGGAAACACTTCCAGAAACTAACATATGATCTTGTCAACCTGTTTACAAAGTTAACTTATGGAAGTAGTGTAGCTCAAAGGTTCAGGGACAAAATGCTGAACTTCTTGCTTTGAAACTGTGGCAGCTCATGTCACAGATCTGTAGACATGCTCTGGGCTGCCTGACCCTCCACATGTCAGAAGGCATGACATGCTGCATGTTGTTTTCTTTTCATCATCTCTCACATATACACTCTCACACACATAGGTACTTCTATGCAGAATGAGAGATGAGAGAAATACAGATGGCACTTTACACCTCTACTGGCATTTTCTTCCACTCAGCGACCTACCAGCATCTTTGCTTGCTACAAGGCAGTTCTTCCCCTCCATTCACCCATGTACTGTCAACACTGGTGACAATGCTTTATTTCTACAGATTTTGAACTAAAAAGTCCCTAACTCCACAAACCAGGTAAAGCAGAGACAGCAAAAGTCCCAATTTTCCAGCAGTGGACAAGCTAATACATGGTGTAACTTTTTTCTAGATAGGCATGATAATACTGAATGGCTGAAACTTAAAAACTCAAATCACTTAGTGAAAAAAATATCCATTGTAACTCTTTCCTGGCCACAGCTCACCACTGCTCCTAGTGATGAGGCCATGACAACATTCACGTGTTGGTTGATGGTGCAAAAGACCAACATTTTTTTACTGCTAAGAAAAGAAACTGCTCTGGAGTAAGTGTGAAGTCCACCACTAAACGACAGCATGGTAAACTCACACTGATGTGGCAGACACCTGCCAGTGGCAAGACAGCACCTTATAAAAACGGTAACAGCAGCAGAAGTAGGTACAAGTAAGCCCATATGGGCTGGCAAGCACTGTAGCAAGGTGTCCTCCCATTTCTGTACTACTTTTTTTGTGGCAGTGGACTGCAAAAGCCCTAAGAGCTTCAGATGACTGATTATTTGGGTTTGCTCTGAAATTTAAGCCAGGCCAATGCTATCACAAAAAAGTACTCTTATATCATACCATCTTTTTTTTTCAGTTTAGGAAATTAATTGTCTTATGATCAAATAATTATCTTGATATAAGGGAACAGGAGATTTAATGAAAATTAGTTCTAAGCACACAAGGATATGACTTTTAACTCTATTTTAGCAAGATTATTTTTTCACAGCCTTAAACTAAATCATTCCTTTCAGCAATTGGACACACACTGTAGAGAGCACAGGGGAGGCAGCAGGGTCACACATGCAGGAAGGGTGGAATGAAGAGGAAGTGGCAGCCTGCTGTTAGATCCATTCAGGACATCTCTTTTAATCACACCTTAAAAAGTTTTGTCAGTAGCTGAGACTTAGAAGACAAGCCTGTTAATGAACTACTACTCTCAAACTGAGCATCCAGGAATCAGTTTAAATTAGTGACTGCCAGGCTTCAGAACTGATACCATGCTGATGTGAACAGAGAAAGTTCACTCCCTTCTCAGTTACTGGCTATCTGTAGTGTTCAGGGGTCAATATGGACTCAATTTACACTGTCCTGGTTTTAGCAGCTTTCCTGACAAGGACACCAACCCAAACTCACGCATTTCTGCACAGTGTAACTCTACAAAGTTTGTTACTTCAAAGGCAGAGGGAAGGCAGTACTCAAGCCACCACAGTTGTTGTTGCTGTCCTTGCTCTCTTCTCAACATTGTGTACAGCTGTCTCCAGAAGCTAAACCTTGTAGCTCAGCAGACTCACCGCAGGTAGGGTGCCCGGGGTGTGCCGGTGCTCTCCAGTCCATACAAAGAATCTGCTCGCAGGCCGTCAGCAACAAAAAGCACCAGACGTTTTGCAGGAGGTGGCAGCGGAGTCTGCTGAGGAGTCATTCCATGGACGAGGGGAGAGCTGAAGTAGATGTCAAAAATGGAGACCAAGAAGACACAATGTAAAAGGAGCCCCGCAAGAATGAAGATTGGTATATCCATGGCAGCAGCCAGCTGGCAAAGGCCAAGTCCAACACTAAGAGAGAGCGAGGAAAATAAAGTTAGGCACATGAGACTTACCAGAATCAATACTTATTTCACTTGTTATGGAATAGGAGTACAACAATCACAGTCATCACCCAGAATCCAGAACCAATTTCTGCTTCCAACAAGCTTTTTTGCCCGGAAGTTGTGGCCAGCGTCACTGCACGACTCATTCAGACTTTCAGATAAGCATTATGTCTCAGCAACTTATCTCTGGTGTTCAGGGGCTTGTTAAATGGCTTCAGAAGACCACTGAATCAAGCCAGTTTGTTTTGTGAGCTACATCAGTGATGAAGACTCAGGCAGTGCAACGTCTCCATGAACATACTACCCTCTACTGGCTGGCTGCACGACAGAGCTGAAGTCTGTTCAGGCAAATGCAAACCAGACAGCTGAAGAAAGCCACCCTCTAATAAACATTCATCCAGCACTGCTTTTTTTTCTCCAAGTTTGCCATTAAATCTGGGCTCATTATACTCTGCCTAGAAACTGAAACCTTCTTTTAAAAGAACAAAGATGCTGTACTGAGCACAGAATGCTATTTCTCTTCTAAAACACGTGGCAAAAGCACAATAGCTGAAGAATTATGTTTCAGGAATAATTATAGTCCCTTTCTGAATGTTTCTTTTTCCTGTCCTGTCATCCTCTAATGCCACATCAGAGATACAAATATGTTTAATAACAGGTACACTGAAAAAATGTCCATGTTTGCCAAGTGTGCTGTGGGGTTCATGTGATGCCTCCTGGAGGTAAATAGGAATATTGGCTGAGGTAAGTGTGGGACCTGAGCATGAACAAGGCTCCAGTTCTAACAAAGGACTATTAGTGCTGTCCAAGCTGCTAACTTAGTTATTTAAATATTAGCTAATTATCCACATTAGCCAAACATCATCAATTAAGAAACAGATGTTCTTAACAGCCTGGAAGGTTCAGACTACCTATGTAAATACACACCTCTCTCTAAAAGAAGCACTTTGTTTAAGAATCTAGTTAGTGCTTCTAAATGACAATATATATTTATATATTAAGTTTGTCTTGTTACTTTCAGAATTTCAGTAGCTGAACAGACACAGGCAGCCACCATATGGTATATCTACCACTCTTATCAAATAAAGACAAAAGGCTTCACTACCACATAACCTTAATTCTGATCAAAACTCTGAACAATGTTTTTTAAAAAGAACAAACTAAAGGGCCAGGAAAACCAGAGGAAAAAAAGAAACACACTTAAAAAAATATTTGGAAGATAATACACAATATTATTTACTAACTCAAAGAAAATTCAGATCTGCATGGAACTTAACCATAATTTCCAATTCCACCTATTTTCCTTATTGAAATACAGATGCAACAACTCCAACTCCAATCTGAAACATTACTACAGCAATCTCTCATTTTATATATTTGGAGAGACAAACACATAAAAAATTGAAATAACAAAATACAACATTTCAAAGAGATATGTACTAGTCACATTTAAATAAACAAAAACTTTTGTTAATCAGGAACTTACAAGCTTTTATGTCTACAAGTGAGATTCCAAGAGACCTGGAATATCTGTAAACATCAGTTTGTTTCTTTTTTAAGTAGTCAGAGTTCCTGCATCAATTTAAATATATGAAATCACAATCACAGAAATACCACTAAGTTCAGTGCCAGAGCTCATTTTATTCAATTGGTTTTATTTTCCATAGGGCTTTTTCTTTTGATGCAGTTGTGCTTGATAAGAGAATCCAAACTACTCAGGCCTTAAATTGATGAGATTGAACACCCTACTAAACAAAGCAGTTACTTCTATCAGATACTTGTTGCATTCTCCCAGTGCTACAATTCTATAGCTTAACATATTCTATGTTCTTCTAATTAAAGTATTAGTAACCTAATCTGTTTTCTGCACTAGCTAATTCTCTTTGCTTTAACTCTCACCAGGCCTCAGTCTTTGCTCACAGAAGAAAAGGGTTCAATCAACACAATCCAAATTTAATACTTAGACTATAGAATCTATAAAATTAGTGAGAAAAGAGAAAAAAAAAAAAGGATCTTTTCTTCCACAACCACAGTTTGACTACATTATACTAAATTATTTATCTGGGCCCAACATATTCAACTGCTCAACACCACCATGTGGTTTCCAGACAGGCAGCTCCCAAAGCACCTGCTCCTGCCACATCCCTCACAGCCACTCCTTCTGCCTCTGCCTTAGTTTACACTGCTCCTTGAATGCAGGACTTTGTGTATCATCACCATGACACAACATTGTGAAAAGTATTCTGTCCTCAAGCTTACAAATACCTTCTCACAGGTACAGAGGCTCTGGAAAGCTCCTAATTGCACTCAGCTGAATGCAAATTTCTCTATAGAGCCTGGTGCTTGACTGTTCCAGACAGAAAGCTGGAAAGGCATGGAGATAACGACGACAACGATTTCAATAACAATTTCTTCCTCACAAGAAAAAATAATCTGGACAAAAGGAAAAAGTGGATTAAGCACTAGCTTATAAGAAAAACCAAAAGCCACAACCTGTCAAGAGAAGAGAAATGTGTTAAGCACACACTTTTGAGGATGAGGAGTCATATCTAAGTATTTACATCTAGTGCCAGAACGCCTCTGCCCTCAGGTGCCTGGCCATCCAAACTGTGGATAAACAAACTGTGACTTGAAAATACATCTTACATCTTTCTGTCAAGAAAACTTGAGCCAAGGATATCTCAATATTTTTGTGTCCAGCAATATTTTCTCAGGCAATCACAGGCAAGTGATTTAGTGCAGTACCTTCCACAGTCCTTATTTTCACAGGGCAAAACACAAGCTTTGCTCCAATTCTGACTGCATGACTCCAATTTTTTTCTGTTAAGTCATTGCCTATCATACCAAGAGGAAAGAAAGAAGCTTTGAGTCTTGTAGATAAGCATCTTGCAACCTATTTGCCATATGCATTTCTTACTGCCCACCCAAACACATCACTTGTTACAACAGAATCCTGGAATCCTAATACAGTTCAGACAGCCAAATCACCTTCTCTATAGCCTCAGCCCAACTAGTAAACTATATATCAGATTCCAAATTAGTCATTCTTTCTACATTTTCCCCTTCTATCACCATCTCCTAAACTAAATACAGAGCCAATAATGATACTGTCCAATCCCCAGTATGTCAGACCTTAAACTACTCTAATATTTTTGTTCAAACAATNATGCATTTCTTACTGCCCACCCAAACACATCACTTGTTACAACAGAATCCTGGAATCCTAATACAGTTCAGACAGCCAAATCACCTTCTCTATAGCCTCAGCCCAAATTAAACTATATATCAGATTCCAAATTAGTCATTCTTTCTACATTTTCCCCTTCTATCACCATCTCCTAAACTAAATACAGAGCCAATAATGATACTGTCCAATCCCCAGTATGTCAGACCTTAAACTACTCTAATATTTTTGTTCAAACAATTTGGAGTCAAAAACACAAAGCTGGCGTGGATTCTTAAACACCCTTTTCAGATCCCTACTAGGAAAGTCCTAAAGATCCACTAAGCTACTCACTGCCTGTTAAATGCAAGTTGTTCACAGGAGCAAGTAGAAAATGAGCAGTGCCCAGGTGATGCTGGGGGCTCCAGGAGACTTCAGAGCTTCTCACTTCATTGGATGGATATTGTACAGGAGCAGAGAAGAGACTGGGAAGATGCAGGGGGGCAACAGATCTGAGACAAGGCAGAACCAGCAGACACCTTTCTTAAAGTCTAGGAGATTAAAGAAAGAAAAGCAGCAAGGACCTTCTGACTGCAATTAATTACTTTTCCAGAACAAAGCAATACATGCAGATTAGAGGAGGATTTTTTGGTGGTTCTCTCCCCTCACCCTGAATTCCCAGGCAGAAAGTTAAGCTCCCAGCTGGTGGCAAAGGGGATGAAGAGACCCTTTCTTTCTTTGTATTCACACCTATCAAAACAATACCAAAAATCCTGCTATTAGCCACAATCACACCAGTGCCAGCAGCCACATCAGTGCAAAGACTAAAACACCTCAACTGTGATGGTGGCAGGGGAGCAAGGCAGTTGCAATGAGCCACCCAAGCCCAACCCTTCTTCTCAGGAGCTTTTCCCTCTTTTCAAGGTCTTCTGTAATTTGCTGACAAGACTGGGGTTTTTTTAAACCTTCTTTTTCACTTTTTGACTTCTGTTTGATGCCATAAAAGCTACATCCACAGCATCAGGCTGGATCAGGTCCCTCAACAATTAACAAGAAGGTTGACATAATTAAATGCAGCACTCATTTTCCCAAAGTAATCTACATCTAAGTAGCACTGCCTCTGAAGTTATAATCTCTCAGCATTATTTATAAGGCAAAGAAAACCATACTTGTACTGCAACACAATATAGTTCTTCATAAGAAATTTAACATTTTCCCTTTTGTATTTTTCTTTCTCCATGCAATAAAACATACACAAAATACTGCATGGAATATGCCCCATTGGCAGGAATAATGTCTTAAGGACAATGAAGTGTCAAAACAAGGAGCTCAAGGTACGTTAGTCATTTCTTTTGGAGGAACCATGCTTCACTAATACTGTCAAGTCTGTTGATTAAGATGAAGAAAATCCATTGGAAATGCATTTTCAATAAGCATCAATGGCCTTGGTAAGTATCTTTTACAGAAAAAAAGAAATAGACAAGAATGTCTGCCGTGCTTCTGGCTCACTAATATTTTTCAACTAAACAGTGTTGTATATTTTGCAATTTAACTGTCAAAGTGGTGACTGTACAATTTGTCCACACATAAAAAATGATCCTTTTCCTTAGGGCAGAGGAGCAAATGGAAGTTGGGTGGTCTGACAGTACTTTGCATGGTATATCAGCTATACAACATCTAAGTGATGGTGGTAGCAGTCCCTACCCTACTCTTTTACTAATTTAAATTTTTAAGGAGCTACACTAGTCAGGAAATGCACTCAAGTCTCCTGCTGTCACAGCCCATACACCCATTGACTGCACAAGGCTGTGATCTACACAAGAGACTGAACAGCCAATTGTGAGTAACTCTCATATCTTCACCCACTACTTAAACATAGGAAACCCCAAATCCTCATCTCAACTTCACTATCTATGAAGTGAGTAAATTATAAATTCTCTTTCCCTCTTTTCCCAAATTTTCATTTTCTTCCTCTACTGAAGCATAACATACTCTGCCAGTCAATGAAACTGCAACTACAGTATTTCCACTTGCTCTGGCACTGAAGTGGCTTTTGTAATTCAAACCATCTGTTTAAAATTATTTTATGTTCAACATCTTCACTGAGCATTTTAGGGATTATAATAACAAATGACAACTGCTTTAAATTTTAAATGTGGTTCAGTAAAGCACATCTAAACCTGAGGCAAAGAGCTCACAGAATATTTTGTTTTCTTTTTAACATCACTCGATAATCAAAATTACTCTGCCTTCCTAGAAAAGTCTCTTTTGCCAAAATTTTTCAGGGAGAAATTTGACTATGGCCTGCAAAGCACCAATGAAACATCAAGTGTCCCAATACTTGAACATAATGCAAATCAGTCACTCCAGTGTCAGCCTCTGCAATTTTCTCTGAATTATCCTTAAACATGGGAAACTGCATTCACAAGTCTCCCAGGAAAAAAACCATACCTGAGAACAACACTGACAACAAGATAGCAGTGATAAAGAGAACAAGAGCACTTCATTAGGAAACAATGACTGCTTTGAGGCATGAAAGAGGAAACAAGAGCACCACCCTTCGGTACCACTTATTAGCTAAGTGGAGGCAAGCCGAAGAGCAGAAATTCAGCATTACATCTGCTCAGCATGCAGGCAGCTAGAAATCCAGAACTCAGAAAAAATAAAACCCAACAACAAGAAACCCTGAGTGATCTTGCTGTGAATTATTTCACTGAGTAACAGCATTTGGAGGACCTATGCCTGTTCTAAGGAGGTATCTGCAAATCCTCTTGCATATTTCTTGATTCCTAAGTCATCCGGCAATACTCTACCAGCAATTCTTCAAACATCACTGTTATACAGCTCAACATCATATTTTCAAATCACTATGGACTGTTTAATTCTTTTTTGTGCTACCAAAAGTAGCAGGTTCCCTCAGACTTCTGCATTCTTGAACAAAACAAAATACAGTATTTTTTTCCTGTCACTGTTTTTTGCTTAATCTGCTTGGAGATTTTGTCGACAGATTCTTCATATTAGAAGTTTTATGGGACACTTTTGGGGAAAGACAATCAGCCTGATAGTGTCTAACAAAACACATCCTACCAGTTTTCACAAGTCAGGGTCAAGGGACAAGTGGCACTTAAGAGAACACAAGCACATGGAAGACAGCTTGTCACAGCAGTCTTCTGTTTTATTGGAGCCCTCCCTCACAAACCAAGGCTGAAGGCTCCCTGAGGTATTTTTAAAAGCCATTTGCAATAAAACTATACAATAAAGCACAAGCACATGTCACACAGGCATGGCAGTCCTGCCCTTTAACAACAAAAGGGGCAAGGATCACACTTTAAAGTCATACAACAAATATTAACATAGAACACACAGGGATGAGGATGGAAAAAAACCAACTTGCAGATGCACTCTTGCAAAACTAGTTTGACAATGTATTATGGATACACACCAAGGGGAAAAAAACTTTAAAAAAAAAAAAAAACAACAAAACCATGCTTGAAGTATGTTTTACAGAAGCTAATATGAATAAGGAAGGTTTTAAAAAGTTGGCAGAAGTTGTTTTTCTTCGTATTTGCTTACTAAGTGCAACGATTACAAATAAGCAAGAATTATGTCAAAGAGTAACAAGCGCATCTGTTGAATCTTATACACAAACCTCTGAACACAAATTTACCAATAGCTTCAGTTTGAAGGAAGAAAGAAAAAAAAAAGACCACAACCTTCTAAGACTACAGTAATACTTTCCTAAAAGGTAGAGAGAAGTCAAATAATCAATTTGCAGTTTCACGCCTTTTCAAAAGGTGGGGGGTTTTTNGGACCGGGCCCGCCCACGGACCGGGCCCGCCCACGGCCGGGCGCTCTCCAGGGTCCTGCAGCGCGCTCGGCACCACGGCACAGCCCGAACCTGCCACGGCCCACCCTGCGAACAGTCCAAGTACTGCTTCCCCAGAAAGAAATAGGCACAAGAGGGGGGAAAAAAAAATCCTAATTCCTTCAGTTGCCAAGCGAAACAACCTTTTTCAAATAATTGCAACAGTCAAATTGTAAAGTGTAGAAAAATGCTAAAAAGGATGGATTATATCCCCTTTAAAAGAGCATCAAGTGGTGAGATAAGCATACAGTGTTTGTCCAAGGTCCAGTAAGAAATCTTTATGCACAGGAATCACCACCTCTTTAACTCTTCCACCAGCAGCAATACTTGCAAGCTGTTCACAAAGGCAGCATTACCCTACGCCCCCATGGGACTCAAAACTCACTGAACTTACCAATTACTGNTTTTTTCCTTAGAAAAACAATTATTTCAGAACTTTCTGAGCTCAAAAGTTCTACTTAGTTATGCCAGCCAGTCGACTACAATGCGTAGCCGAATACTATTCCACCGGCTAGCATAATCTATATTTTATATATCTTCACCTGCCAAACTTCCATTCCCAACAAAGCTGACACAGACAGAGGCAAGTCAAAGTGAGAACAAAAGCTCATTTACGGCTTGAGGTGAGCACACAGGAGGAAATAACCCCATCGGGAGCTGCGTGACACCNGGGAAAAAAAAAATCCTAATTCCTTCAGTTGCCAAGCGAAACAAACTTTTTCAAATAATTGCAACAGTCAAATTGTAAAGTGTAGAAAAATGCTAAAAAGGATGGATTATATCCCCTTTAAAAGAGCATCAAGTGGTGAGATAAGCATACAGTGTTTGTCCAAGGTCCAGTAAGAAATCTTTATGCACAGGAATCACCACCTCTTTAACTCTTCCACCAGCAGCAATACTTGCAAGCTGTTCACAAAGGCAGCATTACCCTACGCCCCCATGGGACTCAAAACTCACTGAACTTACCAATTACTGCAGCCTGAAATATTGACATTCACTTCAGAAATAAGTTCTTTGTGCTCCTACATCAGCCTCGACTAACCAAGTAGTTAACAGACATTAGTATTTACGATATATCAACTTGCAAACACCCTCTGCTGAAGCCCTGTGAGCTTGTGTTCGTTTTTATTACAAAGCCAAGCCACTTTTCATTTGTATAAGACACCTTTATTTTCAGCTGCTGACTCACCCTAATAATTAATGGAGACAGAAAATTATTCCTGAAAACAATCAGTATTCTGCTTCTTTGCAATATGGAGAACTGATGATTTAAAATGAAACCTCCCCAGCACTCAAACTCCTTCAGCAAATGAACAGCAATAGATTCACTATAGAGGAAAAAATGAGCTCAGAAAACAAACCAAAAAGTCCTAGAGAGTGACCCACAAACCTAGAGAATAAAGATGGGCAATAACTCTCTGGTTCTCATATTTGAAGTGATCTGTGTATCACTTACTCACTTGTACCCTGCCACCCCTAGAAACAAGATTGTAACTAAAAGCACATCTTCCAAAATACTTGGGACCAGCAAGGCAAAGATACTTTACCAGGTATTTTATACAAAAACAGCTGTCATGGGGGTAGCAGTTAGCAGAACAAGAGGCTTTTCCAATTACAGATACTGCAAGAAAAACCAAGCCAGTACAGCTGCAGAGAGCTGTCCTGTCCTCCTCTGCTCCTGCCCACTTCTTCCCAAGCCAAATCTCTTGCTTGGGCTGGCACAGACAGGTATACAACTGGATAGTCAATCATTCTAGAGAACAAATTCAATTGAAAATAACCTCAAGGGAAAAAAAAAAAAAAGCAAGCAGCAGGAAGAATAAAGATTACTTTGCTGTAGTTCAGCTCCCTGAATTCCCAACACAAAGCTCTGTGTTGGCAGTAGGACAGGATGCCATCTCCCCCCAACCCAGCATTTTCAAAGCATGTCCTAGGACTCCTTCCTTCTTTGAAGCCTGCATCTCACTCACATCAGTTGTGGTCAGCAGGCCATATAAGGAAAAATGTAGAATTTATTTTCAAAACTGTGTGAACACTAAATTGAAGAGGAGTAATGTGAAGCAGACAACACAAGCACAGCAGCTTTCCTTCCCCACCTCCACTGGTTTACAGTAACACTTCAAAACAGCAGTTTTGGAGGTAGACAAATACAGCCAAACTTAAATTCAAAGGGATTGTAGGGGGTTGTTTTGTTTAACTCATGTCTTTGTCTAATTTCATGGGTCATTATCACATTTTTGGTGACACTGAAAATATTTCCAAGACCCCCTTGACTCTGCTGTACTACCTTGACTTAAAATCCCAATTTAACAAACCCTTTATAAATGAAGTTTCTCTGGGTAAAGCTAGGTCTGAATGCAACACACAAGTAACCATTAACTACTGATACAGGCTATTCTCATTAAAAAAACATTCCTTTGAACCTGGAATGGACAGATACAGTTTCAGAGACGTAGCAGAGGTCTTTAAGAACAAGCTACCAACACTATGAGTCTCAACATTTGCATTATTTGGCTCCTGCAAAATACCAAAATATTTTAGAGCTTAGAGTTAAAAAAGCACTAAAAATAATTTTTAAGGTCTGAAAGCAAACATAAAAATCGTAATTGCCTTCAAGTTTCTTTTGAAAGAAGGCAAAAGTTAATCTTCAATAAGCATATATAGATAAAGATAGTTTCAGGCAGCTCAGTTTTAGAAGAAAACTTAAGCAAAAGTAGGTAGAACTCACAGATCAGCATTATTTTAAAGTAAAAATCAGATTTCCTTCAGATAATTCTCCATTGTTTTCTTCCCTGTGCCTTAATTGGGATGCCAATCAGATGAAAAGCTACCCTACTTCCTTGCAGGATCCACTAGAACACATTAATTCATATACTTCAAGTATTCAGCACAGAAAAAACCCCCAGTATGTACCTAACAGAATTAACCTGTTGGAGTGAAATTAACCTTGCCTGTGGAAGCTGAAACAGAGACCCCCTCAAAGCCTGACTTAAGCTGAGTTCACTGGCTGTGAGAACTGCTTCTGATGCTGCACCAGAGCAGTGCAGAAAGAAAGCACACTTTACATGACCCCATCAAACAACAGAGGAAACCTCAAACTGCTCCTATGTTTAAGTGCATTAAACTCTGAGGCATTAGCTCAAGATTCAACACTCCTACAAAAACTAACACAATAAAAGCAAAGTCTGGGTTTTAATTTCTACTCATTTTTCATGTCAAGAACCATAAATTTAGAAGTTCATGAAAGAAAACATGCATAGACTGAAAAAAACTGTTTACACCACCTCCTCCAAAATAACTCCTCAGAATTTTATACAAGCCCACGTATTTTGGACACTTAGCTTTCCAAGATGTATTTAGATATGCTGTTTTTCAGACATAAAACCCAAATCCTTTAAAAGTTAGGAGATAGCAACTCCAGTAAGAGACAAAGCAGCTTGATGAACAAACAATCTGCCTCTCTCAGAATGACTATTGAATAATTAAGTTGTAGCTGTCTGCCTCATGTAAACCTATATAATGCTCCATTTCCAGAACTCATGCAGCTGCTTCTGCCTCACACATCCTCTGAGGCACTACATCATCAGCTTTTCTTCTCTGGTTTTGCAAAATAATACCCCTTTGGCATATAAAAAACTGGTTTAAGCATATTGTTAAAAGCACATTTTTCTACCTACACTCTCCAGTCCTGGAATACACATTTCAGCCAAGTTAGCTTTCTCCCAGCCACCCATAAATTATTTTGGAGCAATTGAGTGGCACCTGTAAATACCTAATTTAGTTCCACAAACCCAAGCAAACCTCCTCCACGGCACTGAAACAGTGGAATGCTTTGACATTGACTTTCGGTGTGGGAGAGCGAGAAGAGTCAGTCGGCACTGCCACAGCACGGAGAAGTCGGCAGAAATGAGTTTCGGAGGAGAAAGGCAGGAGCGAGTGTTGGGAGTCGGTCCACACGCGCTGCGAGCACGGCGGAGCGCCAGCAGAGGCTGCTGCAGGAGCCCGCCGCGGTTCTCCCTCCGTCCTACAAGGCGAGGCAGGGCACCAGGCTCGGCTTTCAACAAGTTCACCCTGAACACGCTCTAAGTCCTCAGAAAGGAAAGGGAAAAGCAGAAGGTTTCTTTAAAGGGTCTCAATTCCACCGGAGCAACAACAGTAAAATGGTTTTGTCCCTGTTTTTATTGTGATCCCACTGGAATTTTAAAGCATTTTCAACACATGGCTATTTTACTTTATGCTACAACCAGCTCATGCTCTGCCACTTAGGCTCTTTTTGTGTATCAACAACATAAAGCAGTACAGCAGTAAGAAAATCCAACGTTTATTACAGGACAGAACGCTAAACTGAGTATAAAATTTACGGAAAAGTTATGCAAACCCAAAACCGGGAAGCAGAGTCTTTTACAGCACACCACCATGTGAAGGGAAGGGTTTGGAGTGAGTAATGTCACTGCTAAACATCCACATTATTCTATCACCAAGAGTTCAGCCCCAGTGTGCAAGTCCTAGTGAACCAGATTTACACAGAGCTTCCACTGGGGGAAATGGAACAAGGCTTCCAGAGAAGCAAAACTGAAACCAATGCTGGCCCTGTTTTGCACAGTTTCCAGGGAGCTGAACTTCCTTCCCTAGCGAGCTCTACCTGCTGCTACACTCCAACATTTTTTGCCAGGTAACACACAAAGTAACCACTCTGCATCGTCTCTTTAAAAGTGGTAACTTCACCCTTCCAGATACACAACTTCATGGGCTCAGAACCAGTAAGGCTGGAAAAGACCTCGAAAGTCATCAACTCCAACCACTAACCCAGCACCGCCAAGTCCACTGCTAAAACACACTCCCAAGTGCCACATTCACGTGTCTTTTGAACACTTCCAGGGATGGTGATCCCACCACTTCCCTGGGCAGCCTGTTCCAATGCCTGACCACCCTTAGAGTGAATAAATTTTTACTAATACCCAATCCTATTATATTAGGAAAAAATTCAATGGCACAACTTGAGGTCATTTCTTTTCCTCCTGTCACTTGTTACCTGGGAGGAAAGGCCAACCTCCACCTTGCTACAGCCTCCTTTCAGGTGGCTGTAGAGAGACCAGAAAGGTCCCCCCTAAACTTCCTTTCCTCCAGGCTAAACAACCCAGCTCCCTCAGCTGCTCCTCATCAGACTTGTGCTCCAGACCCTTCACCAGCCCCATTGCCCTTCTCTGGACAGGCTCCAGCACCTCAGTGTCCTTCTTGCAGGGGGAAACCCAGAACTGGACACAGGATTTGAGGTGTGGCCTCACCAGTGCTGAGTACAGGGGGAAGATCACAGTCCTGCTCCTGCTGGCCACAGCATTGCTGACAAAGGCCAGGATGGCATTGGCTTTTCTGGCCACCTGAGCACAGCTGGCTCATGTTCAGCTGCTGTCAAACAGCACTCCCAAGTCCTTTTTTGCTGGGCCAGTTTCCAGACACTTTTCTCCCAGAGCCTTCTCACCTTCCAGCAGGTGAGGCCTCCGACCCAACAGGAGGATCATTCTACTCCCTGTTCCCTTTTTCTGGCTCAGGGGCTGTGCATCATGAGGGTAACTGGCTTTGTTGTTAGAGTGAGAAAAACAAGACATTTTGCACCACAGCCTTTTCCTCATCCTTTACCACTGTTTCCCCTTGCATTCCATAAAGGATAAATGTTCTCTTTAGCTCTCCTTTTGCTGCTGGTGTATCTGTCAATACATTTTGTTGTCTTTTACAGCAGTAAGGTCTAGATGGGGTTTGGCCCTTCTAATTGTCTTTCTGCATAAGCTTACAGCATCTCCGGAGTCCTTCCGAGTTGCCTGACCCTTCTTCCAGAGGCCATCAATTTACCCCCCCCGTGCTCGTGCCCTCCCTAATTGCAGCGACACCTGACGCTGGGAGAGGGCTCACACGCCCACTGGGAACGCAGAGGCACGGAGTCACTTCGGCTGGAAAAGAACCCTGGGATGATGACATCGAGTCCAGCCCCCGACCGAACACCCCCAGGTCACCCCGACCAGGGCACCGAGCGCTTGTCCAGTCTTTCCTGAGACACGCCCGGGGGCAGTGCCTCCACACCTCCTCTGGCAGGCCGCTGTCCCTCTCTCCGGGAGCCCTCGCTGAGCGCTGCTTTCCCAGGAAAGCCCGACCCTGGCCTGCTCAGCGCAACCCGGGGGGGCTCTGAGCCCCCAGCCCCGCATCCCGTCCTTCCCAGCGCCGCCCTGAGGCTGCGGAGCGGCCGGAGCCTTGCGGAAGCGGCGAGGCGCAGTCCAAGCCCACCCTCCTTCCCCTCGGGATCCGCCGCCCCCTCC